>VXBC01003182.1:207149-217243 GCA_013399945.1 Ploceus nigricollis | reverse complement strand
CGCAGGGCGGGGAGGCGGCCGGCACGGGGGGGATGCTGCCGGTACCGCGGGGATGCTGCCGGTACCGCGGGGATGCCGCCGGTACCGCGGGGATGCCGCCGGGATGCGCGAGGCAGAGCCCAGGGTGGTGTCACGGATCTCGCCCAGACTGAGCACGGACCAGGCTCCTCCCGTCCCGCTTCAGGGGGATGAGGACAGGGAATTTCGTCAAATGAAAAACTGCTTAAATGCAGACGCAGAGGCGGACAGAGAGGGTGGGTGGCAGACGCTGTCCCAGCTAGCCCTGCTCTCCGCTGGTGAGCAGAAATAGCACAGCCCTTGCTGTCAGCTCTGGGAGTGCTCTGGGAGCAGGGCAGAGCCGGAGGGTGGCGGTGCCGGGCCTTGCCTCTGCCTCACCAGCACCTCACTGAGCAGTGGAACCCTCGAGGTGATGGAAGGAGCTCTCAGCTTCCTCCAGTCATCGCTGGGGTAGCTGACTGCCAAGGAATGGCCTTTTGACTTGCCTTTAGCTTGGATTGGTTCAGCAGTTCAGTATGGATGCACCCAAGAGCCACTCACTCTGTGTGCTCCAAGGGGCACCTAAGGGCACTCTGGCACCTGTCACACTCATAGCTAATGAATGAAAAAATGACACAGAAATGAAATATAAAGGAAATGATGCAGAACTTGGTGATTAGTGCTTTGAACCTGGACTCAAAGTGAAACAACTGCTCTCAGTCCTGCTGACTGAATCAAATAATCCAAATTGCTAATACATTTTAGTAATTTTTTTCATGTGCAAAGACGTTAAAGTGCTTTTAGCAAATGAGGTAAAGATTTTCCATTGATGTTTAAAACTAAAACAGAGCCGTGTGCTGTGGGTGCCCAGAGCCTGCTGTGAGCTCGTGGCAGAGGCTGTGCATGGCTGCCCTGTCGCTCCTGTAGGCTCCGAGCCCTGGGCATGGCTGTGCCCTGGCATGGCATCTGTGCACACCACGGGCCACGCCGGGGAGCCAGCAGGGAGCCCAGGGTGCAGAGAGGGGCATTCCTTCCCAGTGGGAGCCAGGGCCGTGTGGGATGCTCTGGGGCCACCTGAGGGCAGTGGCTCACCCCAGCATCCCAGTTCAGAGGGATTTTGCAGCCCCTGCTGCTGTTTCAGCTCAGATATGGCTGCAGATCCCTTTGGGCAGCAGCTCTGACTTGCCTGGAGTTCCCTGCTCTTGTGAACATTTGAGAGCTTCTCTGTTACACTGGTTTTGTTGCTGAGGGTGGATATTAATTGCTAAGGGTGTAGATTTACTGCACCCTCATTGCTTGTGGCTGGACCATGCCCATGCTGGGCCATTTAGGGCCCTTTTTCCTGCCCGATCCCCTCTGCCCGCGGCACCCTCGGTGTCTGGGGCTGCCCAACAGCTCAGCCCCGGGGCAGGGCAGCAGGAGCGAGCCCAGCCCCAGGCACGTGGCAGAGATTTTCCTATGTGCATGTGCATGTGTTTGGAGACATTCCCTGCAAGCATATGTTTGATTTCCTGTGCAGAGGAGAACAGACTTGCCAGATGAGACTGATTCTTGAAACTGGAGAAGTGTTTTTCAGATGTCAGCTCCCCTGGCCCTGCCCAGCGATAGCTCATCAGCCATGGGAGGGACAGGGCTGGCACCAGCCAATGCTGCTGTGCTTTTGGTGCGTTCTGAGCTTGGTTTCAATTTTAGTATTTTACTTTGAATGTTTCGCTCCCTGCTCCAGCACAAGCCAATGTCCCATGTCCCTGGAGTGGAGCCCTTCCCTTGGCTGACCAGTGCTGACCTGGTGGGTGTCTGGAGTGTTCCTGGTGCCCCCAGCTGTCCCCAGCCCCCTGCCCACCTCTGGGCTGCAGCAGGGCTGGAGCAGCCAGGGCTGAGTGAGCCCACTCCCTGGGGAGGCTGTGCTGTGTCCTGTGCCTGAGCTGGCTGCAGGCACAGGGTGAAAATAGGAGTATCTACCCAACTTTTGATAACTTTTTTATTTCCCCTTAATATACACCTACAGCCCCACTACAGAAGCACTGGAAACCAGACTTTAGCAGGCCTGAGAGATTCCAGCATTATCCATCTTCTGTAAGTACTGTGGAGCAGTTGGAAACCTTTTTATGATCCCAGCTCAGCTGGAAAACAGCACCACATTCCTGCTGCCCTTTGGGATCACTTCCCTTGCTTGTGGGGTAGGAGGCAGCAGCTGTTGAAACATTTTGGTTTAAGTGTTTCATGAGAAAAAAGTGTAATTTGCTGGATTTTAAATATCCCATGCATCAGATCAGCATAAGCATTGCAGGTAAACCAGCCTTGCTCTGTTCCACAGAGATGCCTCTTCCCTCCCCAGGAATCTTCCAGAAACTTGGGCTTGGAGTCCTTGATGCTGCAAAATCAGTGGAGGTTTGTGTGTTGGAAATGAAGCTTCAGCTCCGGAGCAAAGCTCATCCCAGCCCTTTAAATCCAATAACTCCCTCCTGACAGCATCCAAAGGCCAGGCACCCTCTGACAGCTCCTAATTCCACCCGAGCCCCATCAGCATGAGCCTCATCTCTGGACGCGCAAATGTGTCCGGTTCTATCTAACGAAGACAAATTTCTTAATTAAGATCTGCAGCTGCCTGGGGCACTCGGAGGTTTTGATGAGCAAGAGCTTGGCTGGGAGCTGGTGCAGATCCCTGGCTGCTGTCCCATGGAGCTCGTGTGGGCAGGGATGGGGCTGGGTGGGCTTCTGCAGCCTGGCCAGAGCCCTGTGCTCCCTGTGACTCGCCCAGGGAAGGGCTGCCATCAGCGCTGCTCACCAGCCAGACCTTCCTGTCCCACTCAAAGCTAACGAGCTTGTTTCCCTCCTGATGTGTCTCAGCTGACAAGAAATAACTGTCCTTGGCTGCATTACCCACCCCTACCTGCTGCTGCTGAACACTAATGAAACTTGTGTTGGATTTCTGTCTCTAAACTGTTGCTGCATCCATTTTTTTTTACCCCTTTCAATACAGTCTTTATAAAAATAATATATTTAGCTATGACTGGGCAAGTGCTGAAGCTGGCAGAGCTGTGCCATAGAGCAGGGCAGGGCTGAGCTTGTGAGGCCGTGGCAATGGCTGAGGGTGAGGAGGCTCTCAAGAAGGCTCTAGGGCGAGATGCAGCTTTTTTCTTAAAAGAAAGAAAGAAAAAAATTTAGTCTTACATAAGTCAAAACATCTGCTAGTGCATGACTAATGCCTTCCCTCCTCCCTGGTGTGGCAACTGAAGTCCATGGGAATTATATAAATGATTGCTTCCTGTAAGAAGTTATCCATTGTTCACAGGGTTTCTGGGGACAAGCCTTGTGTGCAGCCACCCCTTCCCTTTTGCTGCTTGCTCGTGGCTTTGGATGCAGCTGCTCCTGGCCCCGCTGCACTGCTGCCCTGAGCTGACAGCAAGGTCCGAGCACATTGTCCCCAGCCCAGGGTGGATTTATTCCTGCCCAAGGAATAAATTGTCCAGTTTAACTAGACAATACCTGTGTTCAGGCTGAGGTCACTGATGCACAGTGCTGACAGCTGAGTGCTGGGCTGTGGGTGTGCCCAGGCTGGCAGCCTGTGCTGGCACTGCTGTGCCCTCCAGAGCAGCCTGCCTGACACTGGGGGGCTGCTGCCTTCCCCAGGACAGGGCTGAAGGCAGCGAGTGACAGACCCAGGGGCTGCATCCCTTTGCTGTGTGAATGTGTTGGTGAGGGCTGGCCTGTCTGAGGGGAATGCAAGGAAATGTTTTACAGACCCAACAGCCAAATGTGGCCCCCAAATGTGGCTTTATTCCCACAGAGCTTCCCCATTCTGGCAGTGGTGCTCTGCAGCATCTTTATAACTTTGCTCACTTGTTTGCCTCTTGATTCCAGTTTAAACCATGTGTGGATCTGGTGCCCCCTGCCCATCCCAGGCTCCCACCTTCCCATGCCCCAGCAGGACTCCTGTGGCTGCCAGTCTGCCCAGTAACACCCAGCAGGGAACACGGCCAATTCACTTCTGTGCTGAACTTCTGTTGATATGTCTTGAATTTTGGTGTTGTTTCCCTGCCTGGATCTCAGTTCTGGACACTCTGGTCTGTGTCTCTGGTCAGAGCCGGGGGAGCTGCTGGGCCCAGCAGAGGTGAGTGCTCCTGGCAGATGGATGGATGCAGGTGTCCCTCAGCTTCCAAACACTGCACCAGCCATGCTCTGGGTTTCTGCTTTCCATGGTCTGTGACATTAACTGCTGCCAGAATTACTAATGGGCTTCTGCTTTTAGCCTGAGTGCTGCAGGCTGCTGCTCCAAGGTGGAGATCATGGAGTCAATTAAGCAATTACCTGGTGTTTCAGCTGCCAGCACTCGAGAGGTTTTGTTTTTCACCACTGGCGTCAATCCCAACACCCATCTCACCCCAGACTCACCAGTCTGTGCACTACTAGAGCAGGCTGCTGCACCATGGGCAGGCTGGAGCTGCCTTTTCTGCATGTGTTCTGGTGACAAATGGCTCCTTCTCCCTCTGTTTAGTCTCATTCTGGCACGTAAATCCAGGCATAAACAGGCTAAGCTGAGCAGAAGCCAGAATTGCCTCTTCACAGCTCTCTTGTTCTGAGTGTTTTCCCCTCGCGGATTTGATGAGCAGCAGCTCAGCAGCGAAATGCAGAGCGAGCTGAGCTGAAGGTGACACACAGTGGCACGAGGAGCAGCCAGACTCTGCTGAGCCCCATGATCCAGGGAAATGCATCTCCAGTGGCTCCTGGGACTCATCAGCCTCTTGGCAAGACGGTGCTGGGGACTGCTGGAGCGTGCTAATGCACAGGGGCAGGGCTGGTGGAGGGATCCCTGCCCTCGGGCACCTCTGGGCACAAGGTCCAGGGGCACAAATAACCCATGGCAAAGCTTGGAAGCCTTGTTGGTGAAAGTTGTGTTCTTAATTAAATCAGAGTTGGGAAGTGCTGAGGGGACCAGAGCCCCACGAGGAGCTCTTGGGCCTCTCTTGCACTTCCCAGTAATTCACAGGGAGTATAAATGAACCTTCACAGGAGCAGGGGCATGTTTGGGGAATGTCTGACCCTGGCACAGAGATGGAGTGGAGGGAGGTCTGCTACCCTTGCACTGCAGAGGCTGAGAACTGCTTCATGTTTAGGAACAGGGGGAGGCAGCAGTGAAGTGATAAATACAGCAGCACAACAACCAAAACAGTTTTAAGCAAAGGAATGAAGTCCCAACAATGAAAATCAGCAGCCACATGGCACAAGGGACTGGCAGCAATTTGTATCCAAACTGCTCTCAAGTCCTTTTCCTAGTCCCAAGTCCCTTTCCTAGCTGAAAAAGGCAAAATCTGTGCAGGAGAGCTGGAATGCCAACTAAGAAACACTTCTGTTAATGTGTTGACTCTCTTGCCTTTGGATTTCACCTGATTCACCCATTTTGTCTGCATGGGAATGCAAATTGTTGTTTCCTATTTGTCAGCCCCTGCCTGTGACCTCCATCACAGGTCTCTGGTGGGATACAGAGCACTGCAGTTACACACATGGAATAACTGCACAGGGAATCACTGCTAGAAACTAGGCACTGGAAAGTCAAGTCATCTCCCACTGAGAAGGAAGGGTCTGAGCCTTTCCTGGGGCTGGGATGGTGTTTCTGGGCTTTGCTGGTACTCGTTCTCAAAACGCTCAGCATCCTCACGTTTCTGCAAGCAGCTGAATTAATTTAATTCAGGTGGTTTTTTTTTTTTTTTTTTTGTTTTTTTTCCCCCCCTTGGTTTTTTTTGAATGGTAGGGAAGGGAATTGCACCCGGGCTAAGAACCAAACAGGCTAAGAGTGACTCTAAGGCACAAAGCTGGCAATGGAATACACTGTTGGGAGACAATCAAAGAGAATGGAAGGAATTACAGACCTATCACTGTGTGTAAGTGTGCATGGATTATCAGTGTGGGAGTTTTTATACTGGAGTAGTTTGGAGCTAGTGAGATTACTCATGATTTTTCTAACATTTACTGGATCAGCATTAGTGTCCAAATGGGAGCTATCTGCATGTGCAAAACAACGTTTCTGAAATGTCAGCAAGTGTTGCTTGTTGTTGTTGGCAGAAGGCCAAAACCAGCAAAGGCCAATTCACGGCTGGTTCATTCTCTGACTCCGTGTCCCTGTCCCAGGTCAGGCTCTGCCTGTTCACCTGCTGCCTCCTCTCCCCAGGCTGCCTGTCCACACCCACTGTCATTTCATCCTGCCCTCAGGTCAGCCCAACTCAATCAGCATTGGTTTACTATGAAATGCCCAGAGTGATTTTACTCATCCTGTCCATCTTAAAGCACTCCAGGAGAAAGTTTAAATATTATTTCTGGCTCCTTTAGCTGCTAACTCTCACAGCATTTTCATGGAAGTTTCCATGCTGCTCTGTAAAACAGTAAGATGATTTTGGCTGATTTATGTTGGCCTAAAATTGTTGCAGTAGGCTAAAAATCAAAAAAAGAAAAAAGGATTTCATTTGTGCTTTCAAGTAATTTCTGTGTGAAATGACCAGGTACTTGTGGAGCTGTGGCACAGCCAAAGCAGGAAAGCTTGTGTTTGAGAGACCTGCCAGCACAACCTCTGCTGGGGTGATAAATTGCTCCAGCACATGGGCTGGGAACATTTTGACTAGTGAAAGGCTGTTAGCATTTCCTGTGGCCCCGTGTGCTTGGAAGGCTGCGACGGGGCTCTCGGCACCCCTGGTGCACACCCGGCTGCTGCGCTCGCTCGCCAGGGGAATGGCAGGGGGCTGGTGGGACCATCGCCAACAGAGAGGCTTTTAGCCAAAAACTAATGACAGGAAATGAAAACCAGCACCTCTGAAGCCGCCTCTGCAGTCTGCTGTTGTCACTGTCCGACACGAAATGAACGGCACACGCACCCCGAGCTGGAAAGGCAGAAAAGAAAAAGGTTTATTTTCAGACCTCGTATATATAGAATCCTAAAGGTGACCATGGATTGGAGGATGAAATTGCCACCTCTCCAACCACACTGGTCAAACCAACAGTCAATCAAATCTCTCCTCCTCCAGAAAGAACGCAAACAATCTTTGTTTACATGAAAAGGGCGTGAGAAACTCCATTACAAAAGTGTAAACATCAGAAGGCTTGGAAGAACTTTGAAAGAACAGGGCAACATGCTGTCTTTGAATATGGCAGTGCAAAACTCCAGCAGGTCCTGCAGGGCTGACCCACACCCCTCGAGGTGCTGATCCCTCACTCCAGGACCTCCTCTGCCTGCTCCAGTCCTGCACCTGCTGTGCTGCTTTTGGCTGGGGTGGAGTTCATTTTCTTCCCAGTGGCTGGCATGGGGCTGTGTTTGGGATTTGTGCTGAACACAGTGATTATAAATAGAGATGTTTTTGCCCTGTCTGAGCAGGGCTCACACAGAACCAAGGCCTTTCCTGCTCCTTGTACTGCCATGCTGGCAGGAAAGCTGGGAGCGCGTGGGAGGCTGGGAGGGGAAACAGCCAGGAAAGGTGATCCCAGCTGACCCAAGGATGTTCCAGACCACAGGACACCATTCTCAATGAGCTGGAGCTCTTTGGAGTTTGTCTTCCCAAGTTACTGCTGCATGAGATGGGGCCCTGCTGTCCTGGAGGTGGCTGAACACCTGACTGCCCATGGAAGGTAGTGAATGAATTCCTTTACTTTGCTTGTGCGTGTGGCTTTTGCATCACCTATTAAACTGTCTTTATCTCAACCCACAAGTTTTCTCACTTTTACCCTTTTGATTCTATCACCAGTCCCACTGCTGGGGGAGTGAGGGAGTGGCTGTGTGAGGCTTGGGTGCTCACTGGGGTTAAACCACGATGATGTGGGACCTTTTGTTCCAAAAGTCTCAACATCAGACTATATTTAGTCCTGGAGAAATCAATAAATGGTTGCCAACTTTAACACAAGGGCAGAGCAAGGTCAATGTTAAATATTTCTGAACAATTTTACCCATGGTTTCAGGTTCTTCTCCTTTCCAGTTGGGAATGACATGATGAGAAACTTTCCACTGCTTTAAATATTAAGGAATCTCCGAGAATACTTAGAAACAATTAACTCAAAATGTTCTCTGGTTTGGGGTTTGATATTTTCTTTTTAAGTATAGTATGTTCTTCTGCTGATTTTTCATCCAATCTACATGCTGGTGTCCAGAGGTTTGTTTCTGTGGTGCATTTGTACATCTATAATGAAGACTGTCCAGTGAACACAGACACATGAGGCAGACCTTGGTGGAGTGTTAGGTTTTAGTTTCAAGATCTGTGTACTAAAGGCAGCTGAGGATGAGCTGTTTGTTTGTTGGGGCATGGAGGAAAAAACATTTCTGCACGAGGCACTGATCACCACAGGGGAACAAATGCTCTTTATATTATTAAGTTGTGCACAACCAGATGGGAATTACATAAAACTCCACTTAAATATTTTGTCTCAACAACACAAGTGAAAATCAGTAGCTTTTGGAGATTTGCTTTGTGTCAGGCTGCTCCACCTCCTACTAAGATTTCCATACATTTCTCTGCTAACAGAACAGGGCAACAAGTTTGTGAAAATGCAATTGGGACCTCCTGGTATTTTAATGTAAATGAGTATTTCAGGGGCTTGGAAGGAGATATGTTCTGTGTACAATAACAAGTTGCAGCTTGGTCGTTCAGCAAGATAAAGCAGTTTATTCCTGCTCCACAGAAGCCCGGAGTGCCAATAAACCAGCTGCAGCGTTCCTCCAGAGGAGGAGAGCTGTCCCTGCTGGGCAGGGCTCCGGGGCTGTGCTGGGGGCTCCAGCCCAGCAGGGAGGGCTCCCTGGCCAGGCTCTGGGCAGGGCTGAAGGAGCCTCCCGGGGGCTCTGCCACGGGGACAGTCCCCAGCACCGCATCCCAGCGGGAAACGCTCACACACCCCCGGGCTGTGCACCCCGGGCTAACGGGATCGTCCTGCCACGCACCCCCTGCAGCTCCTGCAGCGTGCAGGACTCAGCTGGAAGCACAGATTTCCCAGGGTTCTTTTATACGGTGCTTTTACCGTGGAAATAGTTTAAATTGTGTTTCATTCAGCAGTGGTCTGTGTGGATGGTGCTTGGCTGTAAATTCACTGCCCTTTGCTCTTCATCAGCCCACTTAAACAGAAAATAAACATGTTGCTGCAGAAATGAACCCATGAACCCTCTGTGCCCATTCCTGGGTGAGTTCATTCCCATCCAATAAACTCCTGTCAGAATGTGTGAACCAAGATCTGCCATGTGCATGAGGGAATGAAGAGAACAGAAAATTGCAGGAGTTTGATACATTTATTAGGTCACAGCTCACAGACAAAGCAGAAATGGATTCCTTAAGGTGAAAAGAACAGGCACTTAAGTGGCAATGACACTATTCTGTAAATTCTAGCACTTTTGGCAAACGGCAGGCAGTAATCAGATCCATTCAAATATATAAATTCAGAGATTGACAGTGCCCAAGGCCAGCAGAGACCACTGTGATGGTTTATTCTGACCTTCTCCATCACGGGGGTCACAGAGTACCTTTTATACAGATATATATGAGTGTTACTGAGTGCCAGTTGAGGGAGCTGGACTTGATTCAAAAATCAGACTAGCTCAGATCAGGAGCAAGAGCATAGAAATTGCACTGCTACAAAAAAACTCATAGGAAAAATCAGGCACAGGTGCACACAGTTTTCAGGTAAGAGCACGTTTGAGTCACCAGCAGCTGCAAAAAGTGAAGGGCTTAAAACACACCAAGTAAGCAGAGGGAGGTAGTGCTGTTCTGTAGAGTATTATAAAAAATGGTCCAATAGGCTTCGTGTGTGTGTAAAAACCTCTACTACAGCAAGCTGAATTAACAGGAATATCATAACAGAGTGAAGCGGGCCAGGGGACGGGGTCAGCGAGCCCCAGGGCAGCCCGGGCTGGGTCGGTCCCGGTCCCGGTCCCGGTCCCGGTCCCTGCAGCCGCAGCTCAGCCGGGCGCTGCCGTTCGCTCTGCAGGGCTATCCTCCCTCACCGGGACAATAATCACCGAACCCCCGGCAGCCCCGGGGAGCGCCCAGCTCCCATCGCTCACCACCTGCGGGTTTCACCCACTCCGTTTCACTGCCGTTCCCGGCATTTCTATCCCCGCTTCCCGGCGGCTC
>VXBC01003182.1:178533-206960 GCA_013399945.1 Ploceus nigricollis | reverse complement strand
CCTTGCAGGCCGTGGATGACTTGCTGCGCTGCGGGATTTGCTTCGACTACATCAGCATCGCCGTGATCATCCCGCAGTGCTCGCACAGCTGTGAGTGCCGGGCGGGAGGGCGGCGGGGACGCGGCTGTGTGTCCCGGACCGGGATTGTTCAGCCTGGCAAAGAGAAGGTTCTGGAGCCTGCAGGAAGGATGGAGAGAAACTATTTACAAGGGCCTGGAATGGTTCCCACGGGCAGAGAACAGGGTTAGATTAGAGGTTCAGGAGAAGCTTCCCTGGGAGGGCGGTGATGTCCTGGCACAGGGTGCCCAGAGCAGCTGTGGTTGCCCCATCCTTGGAAGTGTCCAAGGCTGGATTGGATGGGGTTTGGAGCACCCTGGGACAGTGGAAAATGTCCCTGCCCATAGCAGGGAGTGGAACTGGCTGGGCTTTAGGGTCCCTTCCCACCCAAACCATTCCAGGGTTCTGTGAGTCTCTTTGCCATGGAAGCTGGGAGGAGCTCTGCAAGATGAAAGCAGCCAGAACCTTCCCTTGTGTAGTTCCTGCTGTAATACAAGCATGTGGCATCTGGCATTCTTCATTTAAATATCTTTCTTAACATCTTGAGGGTGGTACAAATGCAAAGCTCTATGTGCAGAGCATTAAGAGCTCAAATTTTCCATGCTCTCTGTCTGCCCTGGGAGATATCTGCTGGAGCCTGGCCCCAAGCTCTTTGCTGAAGCCAGATTAGGAGGGAAGTACCTTGCCTTTTCTCACGTTAAAATAAATGCTTGTGATTGTTTGGTTCAGAAAGTGTAGCACTTCCTTCCGTGAAGGGGCACATTGCAGTTTGGCAGTGAAGTTTAGTTAGTTTAGCTTGGCAAAGCTGTCACCATTGAAGCCAGTGTGGGGAGCCACAAAACTGGAAATTCTCTTCACCTGCTGGTAGTGCAGCCTGCCTGGGGCGCGGTGGCTCCAAGCAGCAATCACTGCACTTGTGGGCCTGGCCCATGGGAAGGTGCTGGGGTGTCAGAGCCTGGCAGCCTGCATCTGCCACTTCATTCCTGTTCGTACAGTTAAAGTTGGTTTCTTTATGGGTTTCTCGCCCTCTATCACTTCTTACTATGTATCTAGTAATTTTTGAGCATTTAGATGGATTTGTGGTTTTAAGTGTTAATTGGTGCATTAGACCAGGTTGGACTGGGCTTGGAGCAACCTGGTCTAGTGGAAGATGTCCCTGCCCATGGCAAGGGGTGGGATGAAATGAGCTTTAAGGTCCCTGCCAACCCGAACCATGCTGGGATTAATTAATGCTTCTGCTGCTTTTCCAATGCATTCCCAGAGGGCCTATGAAATATAGATCTCTTTCAGGAGCTAGTGCTGAGACTCTGACCCATGATGATCTAGTGAGGGAATGTTTTCCTGGAGAATGATAAGACTTTTTAAATCCTTAAGTGGCTGTGAAAGCTCACGGATAAATTGACAAAGTGTAACAAACACCGAAATTGACTGTGACACTATGGCGTGTTTCACCACCCAGTCTGTTGAGGCATCCTGTGATGGTGAGGTGACATTAAGCTGTCTCAACATTTCAGTGCTGCCTCCCCTCCTTTTTAGCCTCTTCTTTCAACAACAAGTTGGTATTGTTTTGGAAAGGGGCAGAAGAGCCTGGGGAAAAGAGGGGTTGTGAGTTTGTCTGGGGCTATGCAGGAAGATGACAGTGATCAGCATTAGTCATGTCAAAAACCCAGCATGGTGAGGGAGTGAGCAGTGCAACCACTGCTGTAGTGGTGGGGGCTGACAAAGGGTTTCTTGCACCGGAGAACAAAAGGAAACAAACATCAGCTTTACATGGAGGAGCTGATATTTGATGTTGAAACATGTTTGCATAAAATACGGGTTCTTTTGCAACAATGATAATCTCAATTCCATGTAAAAATGTTGTATTTTCAATATTTGTGTATTGTGGAAGAGCTTGCATGTTCTGTACAACAAGGAAATACACAAGCAAGGATGTGGAACTGCATTTGGAATAATGTTCAAAATGATGTATTCCTTTTTCCAGATTGCTCCCTTTGTATCCGCAAGTCTTTGTCCTACAAAACGCAGTGTCCAACATGCTGTGTGGTAAGTGTGGTTTTGGTTTGGTTTTCCTCCCTCCGTTTATTTTTTATTTTTGGCAAATCTTAGGAGCTTTTCCCTTTGGACTATGCCAAATAATCAATTCTGATTGCATGGGCAAAGTGTGGTGCTCTTGCATCTGGAATTCTCCTGTTCCAGAGGCACTTGTCTGTCAGTGCAGGCAGAAGGGGATGGAGCATCAGGCCCGGGGTTTGGCTCAGGGCTGTGTGTACAATCTGTCACAAAACATTTAACATTAATTTGTTAAAGTACTCCATCATTTAAACCAGCAATGCTGAAACATAAGCGCTTCATTTTCTGTGTGTGAGTGGCCCTATTTCATCTCAAAATTAAAAAAAAAATAAATAAAAGCTTTGTTTAAAATAAGAGCAGAGAGAGTTGCAGTGAGGTAAAAATCAGAAATTGTTTAAAAAGAATGAACTGAATGCACAAAGGCAACAATGAAAATTCATACTTTCATTCCATAATCAGAAGATTAACATTTCCCTTCATCAGTGTTCACGCTTTGTTGCTTAAGTTCTTACCACCTTCAGAAGATGGTTTGGTTTGGTTTTCAAAATTATTAGACCTGTGCTGCAATAAACCATTGTTGGAGCCTGGGCACACTGGGCTTTGTTGCTTTAGCTTCATGCTTTGTTTTTACCTGTTACCTTAATATCCCAGACTTAAGTTCTCAGGCAGTTATTTTAATATGAGGTATTTTTGGGGAAGAAGTGTTTACCCTTTAAGCATCTTAATTCCTGTAGCACTTTAGTGGGGGTAGTTGAGGCATGGAGCCAAGAAGCAAGTTATTGATCACTTGAACATTTTCTGGGCGCTTGCTGTTTTCACTGCATTTGAGTGTTTGTTTGTTTAGGTTTGTTTTGGATTTTTTTTTTTTTTTTTTTCTTTTTTTTTTTTTTTTTCTTTTTTTTTCTTTCTTTTGTAGGCAGTCTCAGAATCTGACCTGAGAAACAACCGGATTTTAGACGATCTAGTGAAGAGCTTTAATTCTGCAAGGTATTTATGTAATTTTATGGCTATTCTCTCTGGTTTGGCAGCTGGCAAGGTGTGACTGTGTGTGACCCCAGGCTCAGAGCCTGGAGAGGAGCGGTGTGAGAACTGAGCAAAACAGTTGTGGTGTCAAAGATGAATGTTTACACTTTGGAAGAATCCTGCAGCGTTCTGGCTGAAGGTTACTGTGCACTCAAGTGGTGTGGAGCTTTTACAAGCTTCTTTTGGTTCTGCTTCTGGTTAGCTGCTCTGGAAGTTACAGTCTCTGCCAATGTGTAGGAAGTCAACAGAAATGTCAGGATTCTGTGGTGGAAATAATGGTAGTAAAGATTTTCTTCAAGGTCCTTCCTATGTGTGCAGGGGAGATTCTGAATAGAAGGATTTTGTCCAGTGGTTATGGTCACCTTGCAAGAGCATTCTTTGGTGGAGTCACTGGCTAGGAAAAATACAGGTATTGAAAGACTAAAAATGTGAGTTTTCTTGGGTAAGGAAAGTCATAGAGTGCTGTGCTTTCAACTCAATTTCTTAATTACTTTTCTGTTTGTTTTTAATTAATTTTTAAGCTTCACATTTCTTTAAAGGACAGGAACAACAGAATAAATATGACTTAGTAAAATACCACAACATGTATCACAACAGTAGATACATGAAGCTCCTGGTATTATCTGTTTTCTTTTGATGAGAAGCTACTCAGTGATTTGCTGGGAATTCTGTGGGTGTTCCTGTCTCTGTAGGAGACAAATGCACTTTCATCTTTTCTCTGAAATTAACTTGGAGCTGGAAGTCAATGAGACTCTTGGCTTCGTAAGTGACAAGAAGCACAGTTCAGTTGATGGCTCTGTTTCATGAGAGAATTTTTCTCTGATGAAGATCATAGAATGTGGATAGATCTAATCTTCCATATGACCACTACTAGATTTAATTGATTTATTTGAGTAATTTAAATCCTACAGTTCCCCTGTTTCAGCTTGAATTCTGGTGCTTCCTAATGATAAATGGATTACTATTTTTTTGTTAATGCCTAATTTTGTGGGGAACAAGTAATGCTGACTTGGATCCATTATGATATTGAATCTTAAATGTTAATTTTTTTTGGACTGCTTTAATGGATCAATATAAATCTTACCAGTGAGAGTAGTTCAATAACCTTTCCTTTTGTGACTTGGAGTTCAATCAATTTCTCACATGGAGCTGGATCAGTGGGGCTGTGGAGCCCAGTCTGGCCCGGATGGAGGGAGCCAGTGCTGGGTCTGGGTGGGAAAGGCTGCCTGCTGACTGCTCTAGTGGGACAGACCCCTGGGGGACTGCAGGCAGGGTCAGCGTGGTGCCCAGGGCTTGGCACCTGGCCTGGGTCTCTCCCTGGGGCTGCCCGTGCCCTGAGCTGAGGGGACGCTGCGTGTCCAGGGAACGTTACGTGGGACATTCAATCAGAGCAGCACTGCTCTTCTGTCCTGCTCCTGTTGGTACAGGACAAATCTTCTGTCTCCCCCCTCCTTCTCCATCTGCTTTGTTTCCCCTTGGCTGTCCCCAAAAACAAATCCACACTCCAGGGGTTGAAGGGCCAGCATGTTTGAAAGATCAAGTATGTTCTAACTTGACTTTGAGCCTTGGGTAGTTTGATGTTTATGAAAATTAGGCCTTAAATCTTCTCAGCATTTCACAAAGTGCAAACCCATTTCTTAAGTCAGGCCTGGAGGGGAAGAAAATGGTAATGTTGGTGGCACTTAGCAGAGTGAAAGCTGTGCTCCAAGGTCAGCATGTGCAGGGGATGGGAATCATTCCAACCAGAGTGAGTGCTGATCCCACTTGTGCTCTGCTCAGCATTAGGTGTTTGCAGGATGAGCTCTGGGGGATGTGTGGCAATGCAGCTCCCTCCCTGTACAGAGGCTGGGCTCTCCCTGGAAGTGGAGGTGTCCTGTGCTTCCTTCTGGCCGTGGATGTTTCTGTGTGTGAAGGGAGGGAAGCAGTTCTGAGCAGGCTCCAGTGGCTGTGGCTGTGCAGTGCCCTGGTGAAGGGCACACCTGACCCCAGCAGGGCAGGAGCTTGGGGGGCGTTGCCATGATCACTTTTCTGTTCCCTCACCTGTCTGTGCTCTGGGGCAGAATTCATGGCTCTGGCCAGGCCAGGACAGAAAGATGAGGAGCAGTGTTTGCACGAGCTGACCTTAATGAGGAGTTCTCTTATCAGTTGCAGTGAGGCCAGTATCTTTAAAAATAACAGGTAAAGTTTTGTGTGAAGTGTAAAAAATTGATTTCATTGCCCTCTACTAAAGAGATTATTTTGAGAAAATTTGTCAGTTTCTGCATCACCTTGTTAGAAAACTTGGCAACAGAAATTAGAGTTATACTTGCCTAAATAGAAAAGTAGTAGTCCTTGCTGAAAAGAATCTCTGGTTTTCTTCATACATAGGGAAGAAAAATGTTTTTACTGTCAAATTTACCTCTGTTTTCCTAGTCAGGCTTACTCGACAGGTAGTGAGTCAGAGGAATAAACACATCGACTCTGGGTGCTCGAGACAGCAGGTGCTGTCATTGCTGATACAGTGATTGAGCAGGAATGCAGGGGGAATTTCAAGAAGATACATTGCTTTTAGTGCAGTTGGGACTGTTGTGTGTGAGTTCTTCCTAGGAAGATTCACAGCTCTGTCTCTTCCTTGGAATTTATTTATGTGGAAGCCCTAGATTTCCAACAACTCTGCTTCATTGCTGCTTCAGCAAGAGAGAAGTAAACAGACTGAAAAATGGGAACCAGAAGCCTGATGAAGGACACTTTGTTTTTGTGGGTGTTACAGATCCAAAGGAAAAAAGTGGGAAGCTGTTTATGCTGTTGTTGGAGCAGAGGGAGGGTGCTGGAGGGGAGGATGTTAAGAAACCATCCATCTTTAGTTTAACAGGTGGTTTTTAACTCCCTGCCCTGACCCACCTCAGCGACTGAGGAGGCTGGGTCTCACAGGGGGGTTTGGGTAGTGGCTGTTCTGGTGGGTCTGGGCTTGCTGACACCTGCTTGATTCATCTCTCAGCCTTCAAAGGGAAGGACGCTGCTCTGCTCATAAACTGAGCATTGTCAGCTGTGCTGCAGTTACTGCTTTGTGCCAGGAAGGTCAAATTCTGCCAGCTCAGAGCTCATAGCAGTCTGTAAAGTTCTTGAGAGCATCACAGATAACGCTGAGACCATACACCATATGCAGAGGTTTCCGAACATGATGTAGAACTGATGTTTGCCTTAGGATCAGCTCTCAGGTGAGCTGGCCAGGCTGGTGATGGCAGAGGCTGGACCCCTCCATCACTGTGTGCTTTCTCTGGGCTTGCTGAATGATGGATGAGCTTCCAGTCAAGCCATGCTTGTCCGAATCTCTCCAATCATACCTGTCAGATTTTCTGTGGTTAGTGAGAAATTTGAGTAATGCACTCTGGTGCTGAGGGGGTGGCAGGTGACAACGTTCTGTCGGAGAGCCCAGGGCTGTGCCAGGAGGTCTGCTGTGCCCTGGCTCTTCTGTCCCTGGGGTTTGGGACCATGAGATGTCATCACCCAGCTGCTCATGAGCCCAAAAAACCACATTCTGGGAGAAGCCAGTGTGGGACTGCTCCCTCCTCTTTTGCCCTCAGTCCTAGCATTTTCACAGCCAAAAAAGAGCGTGTGTTGGCAAACAAGTTTTCAAGTTCTTCCCACCATCCAGTGTGCTAGCTGTGTGTTTTCTCCTGGGTGCTTGTAGGCAGCAGCTGTTGCAGTTGGTGTTGGAAGCTCCCCCGGTTCCATCCCCCCCGGCCCACAGCCAGCGTCCAGCTGCTGAGAGCCACTGGAGTCCTGGTTCTCAGCCAGAGTCTGAAGAGGTGCCAGGGATTGACAGCTCCTTAAGAAAGGACAAAGTCTGCACCTCCACAAAGGCAGGTGGCCTGGCATGGACTGGTCAGAGGAGTTTCAAAACTGAGGAACACCATGACCTACACAGCACTGCTGCAGAGGCTGGTGGTAAAGACAACAACGTGAGATCACAAGAGATTCCTGGGTGCACCGAAAGTCATGAAAAGCCTTCTACATCTGTGCTCAAAGGAGACAAGAAAGGTGAGGGGTTTGATTTCTGCTTATGTCCTGCTCTCTCCCCCACGTGTGGCTGGCTCTGTGTGTTAGAGGACCCCCAGAATGTGGCACTCATCTCATTTCTCCTTGTGGTTCTGGTCTGTGCTGGCACGTTCAGCTCCTTCCCCTTTAACTGGCCCGAGCTCCCTTCACATGGCTGCTCGTGTGAGACAGCTCTGCTCCAAGCGTGTTCTTCAGGAGAAAGCTTGAGCTGCTGCCAAGGAATTAAATGGAATTCAGTGCTTATGGATTCCTTTGCTTTGAGTAACAACACTGAAAAACAATAGTTGTGCAACAGTCTTAGTGAAAATGAAGTAATTTCTCTTCTCCTTCCCCCTCATGACTAGACAGACACTGGCATTTATTCTGCTTTTGTATCCTTGACCAGGTTATTTTATAAAGTGTTTGTTATTTGAGGGGTGAGCCTGAACTCAAAATGAGCATGGCAGCACTTCTGTTAATATTTTTGTTCCCACACTCTCCAGAAGAGTCATCTGCATTATTCTTTTGTAATTCTAGAGAGTTAAGGTGAATTTGCTTTAAAGCATGAAAATGCTCATTTATACCAATCAACCACAATAAAATGGCAGAATCCTCTTAGTTCTGATGTGCTGGCAGCCATCCTATTGACCTAGCTAAAAGCCTAAATTAAAACAAAACACCATGTAGGAGTACACCCCTGGTTCTTATTAGTTCAAATTAAGCTGTTGTTTTATTTAATGATTTATTCAACTGGAACTCTGAAGTTCATATGTATTCATTAGCTGGAGGAATCCTGCTGAAAGAGGTACCACAGGCAGGAAAGGAGCCACGGGAAACCTGTCCTGGTTTTACATCAGACCTGCTTGTGTTGATAAGTTAAAATTCAGGTGAAATTTTACTGCTTGTTTATTTTTGAGCAATTAAAACTTTCACTTGCTTCCCATTCTATGATCTTTTTGAGTCTTTGAGCATGCATCACATGGAAGTTATTTCCACAAATGCAAAGTAGTCGGTCAAGACAGACTACTACAGAAACACCTGCAGTGAGAGGGTTTAGTGTTATTTGTTCCTGTTCTGAGAACTCAAATGTAACTTCCAGTTAACAGACAGCTCAGGACTACTGTGCTTTGTTACTGTCCCAACTATTAATTTCTCAGAGAAAACATTCTCTCTTTGCTGTTCTATCGACACTAGTAAATTCCTTCTCCCTTGCTTTCAGTGGAATGTCCTGTTTGTGAGGTTGCTATTCTAGAGCAATATATAAACAAACATCTGGATAGCTGCTTGACCAGAGGGGAGAAGAAGGACAGCCTCCGAAGGTAAGGAGCAGCTCTGAGAGCTTCCACATGCATGTGGCTGTTTGAGCACTGCTGAACTGAGAGCTGTGTGTTGCTGGGGTGTAATAGCAGTGGTTTGTGTTTGTTTCTGGCTTCCCTGCTGTGTAGAGCACTCTGAAATCACTGTGGGGGTTGTCCCCCCTTGAGAAAGGGTGTGGGTTGCCAGCTCAATTACTCTTTGGCTTTTAGTGGCAAGAAAACAGTAGCCAATGCTTTAAAAAATTCAGCACAGGGAGAACTTAGTCTGTGTGTTGTTCTTGTCACCTTTCTGCTCCCTGGCATTAAAATTCCCTTCAGATAACACTGATTCCCATTTTTCATTTGGTGAAGGAATTGCTTCCTTCGGTTCCGGTGTGCCAGGAGACATTTTCTTCAATAGCTGTCAAGTTAAAGAATAAAAATTGCACCTTTCTGTCCTCTCTGCGGGGCTGTTGAGGTTTCCTGAAGATCTCGATTTCCATAAGATTAATGCATTCCTTTGGCTTTGTGCCCCTGCCCCAGCATTGGTCACGGTCACCACATTCACATCAGAAGTTGAGGTTCAGTTTGTTTTACTTACAGCAGAAATTTAGGCTGTTGTTATTTCTGACTGATCAGACTAAGGAACTGGGAGGATTTCTACTTCAGTGCTTGTTTTTCCAATTCCCCTGAACCTTGAATTAGAAAGTAATTTTATGTTAAAGCTCTTGTTTTGCCCAGTCATGCTTAGAGTGCAAGCTGTAAGCTAAAGGACTTTCAAGATGAAAAAATGGTAAATGAGTATTGAAATCTGATGTTACATTTAATTTCCATTTGGACTGGTTTAGTGCTTTCTCTGTTCTTAATAAATGGAAAAATAAGCCAGATCTGTCCTTGGTGTCACGCCCATGTCCCTAACAGGATTTAAAGTTGTGCTTATTGGATCTCTAGGCTGCTTAGGCCTTCAGCAGGTGTCACAGCAGACACTGCCCTTGGGGACTGGCAGCTCTGGGCAGTGCTGGCCCTTGGCAGTGCCTGGTTTGTGGCAGTGGTGTTTGCTGCTGGTAGCAGCACATCCCCAGTGCTTCTCTGAGGAGTGTGAGCTCTGTTTATTCTCAAACCAGGCTGTGTTGACAGCTGAGCAGTTTCAGCAGAACTGCTCATTTAGTCCCCCAAAGCTCCACAGGGTAATTCCAACATGTGAATGTGTTTCCAGGGAACACCGTGTTTCTCAAGCATGGGGAAACCCAACCAACATCAGGATTTAAACCTGTTGTGAGGTGTTTTCCTGTGGCTGGCTGCTGGAAAGCTGTCAGCACACTTTAGGTCATGCTCCTGGTGAGCTGGAATACACACCAAGCTTCTGTAGGACTTTCAAAGATTTACTTTAATTATTCAGCGAATTTTTTTATATTTCCCAAAAGAATCTGAAAAAAGCTTCCCTGAAGAGTGTATTGTGGTAATCCATCTTCTGTTTACCAGCCATGCTACAGGGCTGGATGAGAGTAAATGAACTATTGACAGTTTTTGTGTAAGACTTTTTTTTAACCTTGAAATTTCAATATAAGTCAAAAGTGCTGAATAGTTTTCAAATAGATCTCTCATTTTCACAGTGGAAAGCTGTTAACTGCTCTCTAATCCAGAGTAATGCAGCTGAGCTTTATTTTGCTGCAGAAAGAAAAATGTCTAATTAAATGCTGTTCCTCTATGAATTACTTAAGTCACAGAAGATGAGTACGGCTGCAGGTGGGTTTTGGCCCCTTTGTTTTTCCTGGTTTGAGAGTATCTCACCAGGAGGTGTAGGGAAGCCTGAGCTAATGTGACAGGAGGAAATGTTCTGCTAATTTTAGGTGACAAAAGCTGTACTAGGACTTGAATTTTCTCTGGCAGTTTCCTGTAATTAATATGTTTTCCCCAGCTGTGCCAGGAATGTTGAGTCCTGACAGAAAGCAGTAAATTTTGGCTTTAGATGTTATTCCTCTGAGAGCACTGTACATTATCTTTAGTGTCTCTCTCTGTATCACCAAACCACCCTTCTGTTAGCTGGGAAGTGCTGCCTTCAGGTACATGACTGTTTTTCTCAAAGACATTTTTCCAGAAAGCTGAAAAATCTCCTAATTTGAGTTTTGGCTTGATACTTTTAATACTTTTAATTCTCCAGCTGTTTCAAGTAAGCCATGGCCAGCACTGGGGTGGAAAACCCAAGTTTCTTTCATGTGCACGTTGTCCTGAGTGGGTGAAGTACCCTTAAGTAATTGCAAATAGTTTGATTTTCATAGGAGTATTAATTAAATAAGGTCTCTTGTGTTTTCCTTTGGCAGTTCTGATCACAAAAGGAAGCTGATGTCCAAAGTTGTTTATAACCTGCTGTCAGACCGAGATCTGAGGAAGAAGCTCAAGGAACATGGTCTGTCTACCTCTGGGACCCGCCAGCAGCTCATTAAGAGGCACCAGGAGTTTGTGCACATGTACAATGCTCAGTGTGATTCCCTAAACCCCAAACCAGGTGAGTGAGAGGCTGCAGGAAGGTTGCTGCAATCCCAAACCATCAGTCTGTCTTTCCCCTTCTGTCAGCTCTCGGGGTAGGCATGACACTGGTTTGACTGCTGGGAGAGCTGGAGCTGGAAGGATTTATCTTGCTAAGTCAAGATCAGTGCAAAATGCTGCTTTAGGGCATTCCTGCTGGGGGTACTGGGGTGAGCCTTCACTCAGTGCTGCTGATGGGGGAGTGGCACCAGCCTCTGCCTCGCCCATCCAGAGGGAAGGAAGAGTTCTGGGGTGTGTGGTGTGTACTCCAGCTGCTCTCCCCAGTAATGCCAAACTCTTCCTGTGGTCAGAACCTGTGCACAAAGGGTGAATTATTAAACCCACACTTAAGATGCAGACGTGCATTGTGGGTGGTAGCAGGGAGCCTGAGGTCGCTGTGGAACACCAGTAGCTGAGCTTCTGAGGAAGCACAGGTGCCAAATTCCTGGAGTGTGCTTAAACCAGTTTGGAACAGGTTTTATTCTTTCACAGCTTAATGAGCTTTTGTTCTGCCTCCTTCACTGTATGGTGAAGTGTTTGTTTTAATAACTGCCCACAGCTGCTTGGCAGTGCTGTGGAGATGATGAAATGCAGAAAGAGATTTGTAAAAGTAAATGTCAAAGTAAACTGTGCAGGGTTCTGCATAGCTGTGGCTCTAGTTAAATGTTACAGTTAAGTTGTTTATAGGCTTTGGGTGTGTCTGACAATTGCTGAAGGCGGTTGTAATTCCTCTGTGGGCTTTCCCCTTGATCCTGCACATGGTTCTGTTGCCCTGGAAGGTGGTTTGAGGGAAAAAGTAAGATAAACAGTAGATGCAATTATTGTGTCTTCCATTGAAACATCCAATGTAAAATGGAAAATCTCTCTGAATGAAGACCTGTGTGCCACAAGCACTGTTGTGTGCAGGAGGGAGGTTTGGTAGGATGTGGAAAGACAGCACATTTGTCTGGGATTGGAGGCTGATCTTTCCCTCTTGGAGGGCTAATGCTGTTTGTGTTTTAAATACAGGGTAGTTTCAGTCTGTGCTGTTACAGCTTTTTATTACCCAGCTCCTTACTCAGTGATCCCTTTCTTGTATTTCCAAACAGTTGCAGAGGTTGTTAAAGAGCTGGAAAAGAACGAGAAGATTCGGCTTCAGCTAGAGTGTAATAAGCCTGGTGAAAATGTAAGTGACTGATCTTGGTTCTCACAGAGGGGTGGCCAGCAGAAACTGCACAGTGGGCACTGGGAATGTCTGCCTATTGCTTTCTTGTGGCAGTTCCCAGCTTGCATATTAGAATTCACATTTAGCATCCTGCAGCGAACCTGATTTTCTCACACCACACATTTGTCATGGGCAGTCCTGGGTGCACTGCTGAGCTTTATGCCCAAACCCTTTAAGTAGGAGCAATTTTTGACTGCAGTAAAAATTCTTGAGTAAAGTTCTCCTTGGCCATACTGGAGGATTTTGACCTTTGATGGCAGTGTGGGGAATATTTTGCTTCCTAGAATTCTCTAGGATTTAGCTAGCAAATTCCGTGCTTCCATATCAGCCATAGCGCCTGTTCTTTTCCCATGACATCTGATACTTTGGTGACTTTTGGAGCCTCTTTGTTGCACAGTGGTTGGAAATATTTTATGGCCCACATGTGCTGGGTGTTACATGGGCTGGCTTGGTCCTGGTGACTCAGTGGAAGCAGGGCAGGACACTGTGGATATGTTCTGGAAATGTGGATTAATGTGATGAGGTACTGAAAGCTGGGGGAGAAAACAAACAGTTGCTTCTTCCAGTTTTAAGTCTGTAATTTCAAAGTTTGCAGCTTTATCATCTTTTTATTTATGTTAAAAACATTTGTGTGATTTCTGTAGAGCTTGACCTTCACAAAGGACCAGACAGAGGAAGAAATAGATGAGATCCACGCTGCATATCGTAAGTAACATGCAAATTTCACCTCATTTTGCTTTTAAATCTACCTTCTTTTCCTTTGAGCTGAAATACACACACTGATTGCCTCCAAAGGCTTCTCTATTTATGCACTTTGCTCTTTCTTAGTGTCCTGCCATGTTTGCTGGCCATGAAAACAGCAGAGCAGGGGGTGGGATGTGCAGCTGTGTGGTCACTGGAACCCTCTGCAGCAGAACTGCTCTGAAAGGCCTTCCTGAGCCCACCAGGGCACTGGCCTTCCTGCTCCTGGTTTTATTTTCTTGGCCTGTTGTACACATTTAGAACAAAAATATATTAAATACTGTCTTAATTTTTCAAAGACAAGTATTTGATTGAGTTTAAATTGCTAAAAGGGCATGGCTACAAAACTAATCACTTGGAGATCTTGATAGTCTCAAGTAGCTTAACTGAAAATTGAAAAGAAAAAAAGTAGGAAAAAGGGGAAGATAGAAAAGTATTTTAATGGGAAGATAACAGTTTTAAAATTAATAAAAAATACTGACCAAAGAGGCAAATGGTAACTGGTGTCAGATAATTATTTCTCATAAAATAAGGAAGAAATCATAAGCATGAAAAAATAACTGTATGTTAGAATTCAAGAATAGTTTGAGATTAAAGAACTCTTATTAAATGCCATTATTTCACTGTAAAACAGATGGACTTTAAAAAGCTTTATTACACAATGAAGGATTTTTTTCCCCTTTTATTTTACAGCATTTACACCCAGACCCTAATTCTCAGCTGAATTAATGAATGAACTCTGGTGTAAATTCTGAATAAAAACCCTCAAATGTATTTTTGTTCTGCTTTTCCATATGAAAAAGCACACTGGGGCTGTGAACAGCCTTGGGGAAAGGCAGGACAAACTGTTTGGGAGAAAACGCTTTGTTTCTGCTTCTTTGCACTTCCCCAGGCTCTTGGCAATTTGCACGTTGCACTGTTGGCATTTTTTTGCTGTTTATGAAATAGCAATTAATACTTTGGCTTGCTGAACCTGAGGATGGGAGCTGGCTGGGAGCTCTGCCTGGCAGTTACAGCCACTGTCATTTCCTTCTGCCCCACAGGACTCGGGGACACCCTCAGCCCACTCTGCTTTTTTTCATGCTCTCTATTTAAAGAGTTAAAAAATCTACAGGAAAGGAAATACATCTGTGAAAAAAAAAATTTGGTTGCCTTTTCTGCTTATAAATCTTTTCATTTGCCATGTTCTTTGGAGGTCTGCTGCTTTGTCTTGTGATTTAAATATTTGTCGTTCTGTCTGGGGCTGGTTTACGTTGCTGCAGTTGGTGGGATGTGCTTGGGGTGTCGTTTCAGCACCACAGTGATTTACAGTGTAGCTGAACAGTGCTTGTGTGCCAGGACATTTCTTTTCAAAAAGCTTTGTAGTTCTGCCATGAGCCAGCACAACAAAAGATAGTAATGCTGGAAAAGCTGAAGTGCCAGAGGAATTCCGTAATGAGAGTGCAGCAGCTCAGACACGACATCTGGGACAGAAATTGCTTTTTATTAGCAGAATTTTTGGCCTTATGTGGTGTTTTCAGCTACTCAGGGAAAGGGAGTCTCTGTCAAGTCTGTTTCCTTCTGTGGGGCAGAACTTGGTGTTTTATCATAGAATACATCAAAGAATTTCTTCACTGGAAGGGTGGTCAGTCATTGGAATGAGCTCCTCAGGGAGGTGACACAGTGCTTGACAGTCCTTCCTGAGAAGAAATTCCTCCTGGTGTCCACCCTGAGCCTCCCCTGGCCCAGCCTGAGGCCACTCCCTCTCCTCCTGTCCCTGTTCCCTGGGAGCAGAGCCTGACCCACACCTGGCTGCCCCCTCCTGTCAGTGGGTTCCTCCCTGCCTGGCCAGGGTTAGGTGACCCACAGCATCCTGCTGAGCACACCGGGTATGAGTAAAGCCTCTGAGTAAAGCATTTGCAGTATCAGGCTTAAACAATTCCATTGCTTTGGCTGAGCACCAGAGGAGTGCGTAAAACGTGATTGAAAGTGCAGAGAGTATTTGCATTATTAACTTACTTAAAGGATCTGAATCCCAGCAGTGTGATGGGCATGACACAGAGCACGAAGTGTTCATCTGTGCCGGTGCTCTGGGCTGTGGGCAGCTCTGTAAAAGCACAGACACAGATTTGGATCCTTAATAGCATGTGGGACATATCACAGTGCTGGGTTGGTTTTCATCTGCTGTAACAAAAATGCTTTTCATTCACTTTTTGGTGTCCATTTCTGTTCACGTCCTTTTGGTGTTTGTGCCATACCTTAGTCCTGTGGGGTGGTCACTGATGCTCTGTACCTTTCAGGAAACAAACACAGAAGTGAATTCAAGTTCTTGGTAGATCAAGTAAATAAACGGTGGAAGAAAATAGGTGAGAGGAAAGCAGAAAGTGCTCAAAACAAAGAGGAAGTTGTTGCCAAAGAGCTGCCAGCAGCCACAGGTCAGTCACATTTCATATTGTCCCCTCTTGGACCACGCTAAGAAGTGTTGGATCCCCAAAGAAATGGTCTTTCATCTGTTGTTGTTCGTCTAGAACCTTTAAGTGGAAAAAAGCCCAACCAGCATAAAGATCAAACAGACCCTAAAGTGATTTACTACTGTTGATTTTAGTGTGGAACATAGGCATGCCCCATAATAAATAGATTTGGTTTCTGTGTGTTGTGTGTGGATGTGCTTTCTCTGGGGCACATCTCGGCAGGTTGAAAAGGGGTGTCAGGTTCTGGTTCAGGTTTGCTGGAGGTGCTGAGGGTGGCCACATGACCACTCTGGAATGAAGGTGAGGGTGGGTGCTGCTTGCTGCCTTTCAGCCTTCCAGCATCCTTACTGTGAGGGGGGGTTGGTAATTGGGAACTGCAGAAGTATTTGTGGGGATTGGATTCAGGAATTTTTTGTCCTGAGGCTGAAGCAATAAAATCCTTGGGCTTGTAGGCTGTTCGTGCAGGATGTTGCCCCTCTCTAACTTGCTGTATTTTGTGTTTGTGTACTGGAGCACAGTGGGAGGTGGGAATGATGGCTGCAGCTCCTCCCTGGCTGGGAGGAAGGAGCAGCCTGCTGGTTCTCCATGCTCCCCACAGCCCCAGACATCACCTGGGTGTGCCCTGAGAGCGCTGCCTGCGGGATCCTGTGGTCTCTTCTGGGTTCCTGTGCTTCCTGGCTGCTTTGGCAGGGAACATCTGTCTTTGAATGTGGGGTTTAGAAGAGCATTCCTCAGCCTAATGGAACTTGTGGATTTCTAATCTGTTTAAGAGACTGAGTTCTGGAGAGTCCCCCTGGCCAAAATGGGACGTGCTGTTGTTGGTCCGCTCAGGAAAACGTGGCAGGGTCGTTTGCCCCAGCTCTCACAAATCCCTGTGCTCTCGAGCTGACTTCATCTGTGCCTCTCTCCAGTGCTGGCTTCTCCAGCAGAGCTCTGCAGAATAAAAAGAAATGAAGAGAACAGTATAATAGTATGAATTTTATCCTTATTGTTTCCTGCAGACCTTGGTGCAATGCATAATCCATTCTGTGTGAAGGGTAAAAGTCAAGGAGTCTCAAGGATAAAAGATTTTAAGCTGTTCCTCTTCTATAGCAGAAGAAGAGTCAATGTGTTGTTGCAGAGTGGGGTTACAGCCTTGTTTTCTAGCTCTGGAAGGGAGGGATGGGCTGCTGTGGATTTTGGGGTTCCTCTCTCCTGTGTGGGCTGTTCTGTATGTGCTGCCCTGCAGGCTCTGAGAAGAGCTGATGTAAAACCATGGAGTTTTTCCAAAAGAGTGATCAGGTAGAAAATAACTTGGATCAGATGTATCATTCTGCATCTTGTTCAGAATGTGGCAGCACCTCATTTGGTTCTGGCAAACCTGCACAATTTCCATTACACTTTGTTCTCTGAGCTTCCAGTAATCCTTGGAATTTCAGTTTTGAGTTTTATGCAAAACATCTGCATTCAGATGACTGTTTATAAACAACTGAAAAAGCAAAATGGTGATTTACAGGGGAGGGAACAGATGCCTAAAGCCTGTTTCCTCTTGGTTCCTTGTTAACAGCAATTGTCTTTTTATTAAACTGGGAATTACAGCATGGGAAAGGAAGAAGCCAGTAATGGCCTGATGGTAAGCTGGTAGAGCCAAGGCTTTGTCTGCATTCCTTACCCACTTGCTTTGTGTTCTCATGGAAGTGGTGGAATTGTACAGAATTAAAACAGATCTTTGGATTGGTTGGGGTTTTGTTGGTTTGTTCATTTATTTTAATTTCCTCCTCCATCTCTCCCGTTGCCTCTCCTCTACTATTGGTTGATGTAATTTAACCTCACTCTGTTTGTGGTGACATTTTAATCATCTGTTCCTGATTTACGTCATCTTGCTTTTCATCTTTAAGTTTAAAATATGTTTCCCAGTCTTTATAACTTTTAAACATGGGGCTGTGCTTTGTCTAAGGGGAAGGCGCCATAAGGATTTGATATATACTGGTGCTAAATAATTTGATTCAATAAATATTAACTGTGCTGGGCTGCATTATTGCACAGGCCTTTGCTATTTTTACCCTGCTAATTTCAGAGAGTTGTGTTTCATTAGTTGGACAGCCGACTCACTGGGATCTGCTGGTTGTTTTCAGCAGACAAAAATATGCCCCTGATATTTAATTATGCCTGTTAGCAGGAGAGAAAGGGCAAGCTGAGCTGAATCCAAAGACTGTGAAGCCCCTCCACACTCTTAATTAAAGTTCTGCTTGGCCATTTCTGTCCTGACCATTCCTGGAGGGGCAGAAAAGTCGGAGTGGTTTGAACAGGAGCATGGCTTGTGCCCTGGGGTGGGGCCAGGACATGTCTGTGACTGTCATAATCAGTTACCAGTGAGATGGGTCTGTGGAGGCTTAGTATCCTGAGTAATTTTTTAGTTAAGTAACTCACTTGCAAATATTTGTGGGTATGGCATGAGGGCAGTCTGTCTTTTCATACCAGAATTTTTAACCTGTATCCATTTTCTCTTTGGAGGGGCAGAAGGTGTCTTTTCAGAGAATTGTTCATCTTTTCATTGAACAAAACACTTGACACAAAAAGCAGCAGAATAGTTTTCAATTTTTGTCTGTTGTGTTGTCTAGAAATTATTTTTCCTGTTGAAATGGAAATGTCAGTGCACTGACTTTGTCTTAGCTGCATAAGGAAGAAAATCACAACTGAAAATAAGCCTGTTAACTTGGTCTGTAAAACTTAAAGCTCAAGCTGTCTGATGCAGGGGCTGAAGGGAGTTGGTAGCAAAAGCAGCCAACAGCACTCTTTAAGTGCTTGCTAATTTCTGAAATAAAGTTCCAGCCTATGAAATGTGTAACACATTCTCACCCTTTATTTCTCTCCTTGTGTTTGAAATCAACACATTTCTGGTTCTCAGGGAGTTGTTGGTTGGTTTCTTTTTTTAAATATACATGAAAAGATATTCAACCTTTGAAACTGTCAAAGTTTTGGAAAGTAAGTATGTGAGAATGAGGTGTTGGTATTTAAATGTTTATAACTTATTTTTTTCTTAAAAATCTTATCTCTAGGCTGCAAAATCCTAAACAATAGTATTTTGCATTGTCATTCATTCTAATCTCTGTCTTTCCTCTTGGTAGAACCTGGGGAAGAGGATCACACAGCTGTTGTCCCTGGAAAAGCCCAAGCACTCCAATCAGAAATTCCTGATGGCCAAAGAAGTGAATCTCCTAGCTTGAAGGAATGGCAGAGATCAGCCTCCCCTGAGTTCTCACTGTCCTCTGGCTCAACGTGCAGGTCAGTGAGGCAGTCCCTGCTGCCTGCTGTGTGTGGGTGAGAGCCAACGTGGAAAAGCTGTGGCACTGCCAGGGAGCAGTGCAGGCATCCAGCTCCACAGGAGGGGTGCTGAGCTGTGCTCACAGGTTCCTTCTGCACGTGTTCCTGGGGCTACAGTAGCTTCAGGAATGGAGCTAAAATACATGTAAAATTCACTTAATGTGAATTGTAATGCCTTCATAAGGGATAGCTAGTGTAAATGTTCCTTTTGATACAGAAACAGGGAGTGGAATGTCTGGGGAACCAGGAGTATGGACTCTCTGTGCTCCTGGTAGCTGCTCTGAAGGGGCAGGAGGGCTGCTGGCAGTGCCCAGCTCCTGGATAGGCCTGTGGGGTCCTGCTGTGCCCATGGACCAGCTTTGGACTGTGCAGTTCCATCCAGGACTGCAGCTCTTCCTCCCAGCCTGCTGCTCCCTCAGGGCTCTGTGTCCAAAAGGGCCCTGGGTTGTGGCAGCACTGCCAGGGGCTGGAGCAACCACTGCAGTCATTCCAACTGTGTGAAAGAAAGACATTTTATCACTGTGTCTTACCATGGGGCTGGGATTTTGTTAATTGTGGTGAAATAAATCCAGCAGAAATCGAACAAGAATGATTTAGATGTTGATGGTTTTAGTAGTATCGTGGTATTGTATCAAGTAATGGGTTTCTGAGGCTTGTGCTTTTCTGATAACGAGAGGATATCCTTTGCCAGGAGTAAATGTTTTTCACGTTGAAATGTCAAAACTGGAAATATATTTGGAATTCCAAATATATGCATGCTGTGTTCCTGTGAGGAACTAAAACAAAATGAGGATGTTGAGTTGCATATATAATGTAACAGAACAATCCACAAGTCAGAGTTGAAATGTTGGTTCTGCAAAGGAATCAGTGATTCTTCTGTTTTCTCCTTCATAAGGTTCGTCCCTTTTCAGTCTCATGTCAATGCTTGCTAAGGGAGTAGTTGGTCAAGATTAGAAATTCATCCATTGTACACTAATCACTGATGAACTGATGTTATTCAAAGGTCCATGCTGAAACTGAAAAAATGAGAATTTTACTCCTGGAGAAAAGATCCAGGCCAGACGTGGAGGTTGTAGCAGTGCCCCAAACATGCTTGTGCTCTGGAGAGATTGATGATCCCACCAAGAGAGCAAACTGTGTGTTACAGATAAGCACCAAAACACAGCCATGGCTTTGAAAGGGTAATTTTTCAAAGCTCTGAAGTCACAGTTGCACAAGGCTTCCCCAGGACTGCAGTGCTCCATATGAATAGTCCTGTGGTATTCTTTGACTTTCTGGGACTGAAGCCAGATTTTACACAGCTACTTAAACAATAGGAAAATTAGAGAATAAGTTAGGAGGAACAATGATAAGCCAGTTAATGAGCTATGTAAAGGAAATATTCCATTATAAATATTTTATATAATGGGGATAATATGCAGTTCTTAAAGCAAATTATTTTTTCTTAAAACTATGTTCAACACAAGTGTTGGTTCCTGATGACTAGAGTGAGACTTGAACAGCAGACAAAACCCAACATTGGCTGTGTCTGAGATGCTGAAACACAGTCAGAATTTTGAAATCCTGGTGGGAAAGTGCTGTGTCTACAGCCTGTATAAATCCCTGTGCTGCTGGAATACCCAGAGTGACTGCAGAGTCTGCCAGGAGGGGTTCATGCCCAAGGAAGGGGCCTCATTTGCAATATACGGGGCTTTTTGGCAGTGAGTTTAGGAGCCATTGATCAGGATCCAAGCTCTGGGTTTAGCAGGTCATTTGTCCCTGGATTTATTTGCTTTACATAATATGGGCTTTAGTTCATCAGCAGAAGAGGTAGAAATAGAAGTGCACTGGATGGCAGCAACCCTCTGAAATGGGTGACGTGGGTTTGGCAAAGCTGGCAGGATGGAGTGCTTGGAAATGCTGTGTGAGCTCTTCCTGGGCAGCTGCCTCAGCCTGAGTTTGGAGGCAGCGTTGTCCTGCGCCCTGGCCATGGCTGTCAGATGAGAGAAGTGTATGAAAATGTGTTGATCAGTGCAATAATTGCCTTTTATAGATCTTCGGGACTTTTTCACTTAATAAATCTTGCACTGCTTTGGCTCAGAGATTTATATCACAGTGTTTGATCTGTGAGTTTTGGCCTCAAAGATGGGTTCATTGTGAAAGGATGATGATACTTTTCTGCTGTGCTGTTGATTCATACTTTTCTTCCCAAAACTTGGAGCTGTAACAAATGGCAGGAGCTGTGAGGCTTGGTGGCGAGAGTCCTGGGGAGGTTGTCAGATGGGGCCAGCTGGTGGCTGTGGATGTGTGTGGTGGAAGCTCTTACACACAGGCTGTGTCCAGGAGGACATCAGTCCCTGGTCAGGAGCCATGGGCCATGGACATCTCTGAGCCCTGGAAGCAGGAGTTGTGGCAGGGAGTGCTCCTGGTGCTTTAGCCACCACATCCCACTGCTGCCGGACTCCTGAGGGAAGCAGTTCAGGTAGATGCAGCAGATCTTTCCCTTTTCCCAAGGCACAGCCTCAAAGGTATCTCCTTGGGCTGCAGAGGGGCCGTGGAAAACTACGGAAGCCTGGAAAGAGCAAGGAAAGCAGCCAGATGGTGGAACCTGTGCAGGGTTTGGTACAGACAAGAGCCCTCCCTAGGGGCCTGGGCAAAGCCAAGGCTGGCAGACCTCTCCAGAGACAGGAGCATGAGGCCATGGGCACACGGTCTGAAGAGGAGGTTCTGGAAAGCCGTAGAAGATGTTGTGTTGCACAGCTCATCTTGGACACGGCACAGTGCCTGGCTGCTCCAGCAGCGAGCTCATCCCGTTCTTGCAGGGGGACTGTGCAGGCAGGATTGCAAGAGGGAGAAAGCTGCTTTCCCTCACTCCTGAGGCCTGGGCATTCACCTCCAAATGCCATTGGTAAAATGAAATGGACTGGAGCTCATTTCTTGTGCCAGCATTGAGGGAAAACATGCCTGGAGCCCAGTCTGCAGCACACGGCGGATGGATGGATGGGAGGATGCTGGCTGCTCACGCGAGGCCCAGGAGGAGCTTAATCTGCCTTAAAATAAACCAGTTCAAAGGGCTGTTTGCTCCTCTCAGTTTTAGAGCAAGACATGTCATTCACACTTACATCAGCTTTTTTCTCTCTGTTTTAGGGTGGTGTGTTTATCTTAAATGAAAAAGCGGGGGGTGGTGGAAGTCAAACCCAGCTGATGGTCAAGAAAGGAAGAGTTGACTGTTGGTTGACTGTCTGTAAGGGATCAGGGGAACCAATCCTGCAGGAACATGGACTGGGAGAATTGCCTGAGTCACCGGAGCTGCTTTTTTCCCAACGTGGAGGCATGAATAAGTGTAGGATCACCCTGCCACACGATGCTGGCTGCATCTTGAGCAGTTCAAGTGAAGAACTTCAATCGTTTTGGCTGTAAAAACTGACTCATCTGGAAATGATCTGTAAAATTGTGGGAGAGATTAGTGACCTTTAGTTAAGAAAAGGACAGAAAACCTGTTGTGGGAATTGGTCTTGAATTTGAGTCTGAATAAAGTCTGAAGGGCTGTTTGGCTGTGCCTGGATGCAATGTAGGTAGATACCTCTGAAGCACTGAAAAGGCAGAAAACATCGGAGAAATGAACAAAACAAAAATTCTAAATTCTGTGATCTCTTTGGCCTCTGTGGGCTAAAATTGATAAAAAAACCCTTCAGAATGAGGCGGCTGTTTCTCTTATTTAATTCATAATCTTCAGTTTAAGAGCTAATCATTTGATGCTAAGAAGAGGGAGCAGTTTTCTTCAGGGAAAGAAAAAGTTAATTTAAAATACAAATTCAGTTGGCGGTCAAAGTTGCTTTTGTTTAGTTGACAGTGGTTTTTGATAATTGTTTTCCAGCTGTGGCATATTTGAGGATTTTATTTTTTAATTTTCAAACACTTTTGTCCCCTGGCACGTGCCAGAAAGGTGTAAAATTACCTCAGCTCCAAAGCCAGCCTTGCTCAGGCTCTGTAAATGAAATGGATGTCTGGCAGAGCTGGGGTGCAGAGAACTGCGTCAGTGAGAGGCTGGCGTGGAGCAATGGGATGCTGGAAGAGATCCTGAAACAAAGGGCTGTTGGCTCCAGCTGCAAGTTCAGAGCCCTGCTTTGTACAGCTACTGCAGCTCCTCAATCTCTCACTGCAATTAGGGCGTAGGAGTTAATTGGGTTCTCCGGGGACCAATGGCTGTGGCTTCAAGGCTCATTCATGGCTCCATGTGTAGGCCAAAGGTGGAAGTCGCTCCAGGACATTTTGTACTTGGTTTTAAAAAAGTTTGGTAGGCCTAGACCATGGGTTCCACATGTGAATTCTGAGCGCACATTGCTGGTTTGAACGTTAGCCAGATTTTTTCAGTTTTATTGTTTTGCGGTGACAAACGCGGCGGGTGATGAATGCTGCAGTTTTCAAGGCAGGGAAGTACATCATGTTCAGGCCTCAAACCTGTTCTTTTTCTATTTTGGGGGACTAAAAGCACACAAATAGCCCTGTGTCCTCCCCAGTTCTTTTTTAAAATGCAACTGGAACATCAGAGTGGGGTTTGGAAATATGATGATAACTCATTCCCTGGGCATCCACTTCGTGCACTGAAAATGAGCTTTTGATGGGCTTCTAATTCTGAGAGTAAAAACAATGTTGACTTTCAAAATGTTTCCCATCCATTTTTGGTATATTTTTCCTTTTTATCTGTATGACTGAATGTGCATGTGTTGGAGGTTACTCTAACCTGGTGTTGTTTGTCCAGCCAAATTCCTGTTGGTTCTGTAGTTATTGCCACAGTAACAGCTGAGGACTCTCACTTCACAGGGGAGACAAAATGGCAAAGGGTGAAAAAAGCCCCTGCTGTCTTACAGAAATTTTATGTCACATTGATTTATTTGAGAGAGACTTTAAAAAAAGAAGGTGCACTTTAGTCCCCAAGACGTCTTGCAGGGCCTCTCCAGAGAAACTTTCTGGTGCCTGGGAATACAGAGGTGGTGTAATTACCACCTAGCAGACATAAACATAGAACTGTCTTGTGTGTTAAATAATGATAATGAGACCCCAGGGATAACTAAAAATGAAGTGAGACAGAAGTTCCTGGACTGTGCTGTAGGTTGGTGTTATTGCTGTTGCTGCTGGAGGGGTTGGTCTCATCCAGGGGTTCTGCTGCCATTGCCCAGTCGAACCCTGCATTGCTGTAGGTGTTGCTGAAATAATTTCTGTCCTTTTTATTTTCCCCTTCAGCACCAATTCGGACATTCTGGCAGATATGGAAGGGTCTGAGACGTGTTCAGTGTCCTCTGACAGGTGAGTAGAATTTCCGAGAGCTGAAGTCCTTGGGATGGGTTTAGGTCTGCAGTTTGCAGTTGGTGGAATCCTGGAGAAGCAAATGCCTCAGGAAAGTCAGATTCTTGAAGAATCCTCACAGTTCTGGGAAGCACAGTTTGGTCAGTGTATGTGGAGCCTTGAAAAATGATACCTGGCTCCTCCAAGAATCCACAGATCCCCAGTTGAATATCTTTATTCTAAGGGATATATAACTGTATATTTGAACTCTTTAAAAAAAAGAGGAGACTGCTTTGTTATGGAAAATTAAATCTGATCTTCTATTGCATTTGAAAATTCCATTGTTGACAGAGCTATAGGTGAGGCTGACAAGTTGAACATGCTGGAATTGAGCATCTGTTTTGATTTACTTGTTTGAGATTAGAAGAGCACTTCTTGGTTGTTAAAATCTCCATGTCTGCAAGTCTCTCAGTCATGTGTCTGTGTCCCATATGAAAACCCACGTGAAGGGGCTGGGGAGAGCTGGAGAGGGCCGTGGGTCCCCGAGGTCCCTCGGTGCTCTGGGGACGTGTGTTCAGTCCCAGCACCAAAGCCCAGCTGGATCTGACTGCTGGGATTCACACAGACCTCCCTGGCTGTGGCTGAGGGTCCCAGGGATGCAGGAGAGCCATTTCCATCGTGGTGCAGCTCTGAAACACAGCTTGTTCCTGCTGCATCTTTAGTGTGTGTCTGGTGGCAGTCAGCAGATGTGGACTTGAGCCTCTCAGAGTTGTCCATTGTTATTTTCAGTTGTGAATTCCCGGTTTAAGACAAATGAATAGTCCCTGCAGGATGGATTCAGCCTAGCAGATGGTATAAAACAGAGAGCGCTTAAAGGGAATGTTTAATTAGCAAAAGCTGTTGACAGATTAATGATATCTTTCATGTCAACACTATGTGGAATTTTAAGTCCTGAGGCTGAATGACGGAAATCAGCTGCTTCATTTACATACAGCTAGTTTAAGATTTTTTTCTTTAAAATTATCTGTGACTAAAAATAAAACAGTTGTTTAGTGTTCTGTGGAAAATACTTTGTCCATAAATGAGGAGGGTGCCTGGCAAGGCTGCAGGCCCCAAGCCCTCCTTTGGGGGTAACGCTGACCAACCTCTCATCCTGCTTCCAGGTGGCTGTGCCCCAAACTGCCTTTTCTGATAGAACTTCCTTACGGTTTTGTCCGTGCCAGGGGTTGTCCTCAGTTATGGACAAGGAATCTGGGGGGTTGCTGCTCCTCCTTGGGTTCCAAACTGGTCTCTGGGGACAGAAGGAGAGGCATTGTGGGTGGAATGAGATGATCCTTAAGGTCCCTTCCAACCTGAACCATGCCCTGATTCCCCATCAGCTGTAACACATCCGTGTGCAGTGTCTGTGTACTGCTCACAGTGCTGCTGTACAGCATCAGTGTGTGCTGTGTTTGGGGCACTTGCAAACCCCTTTACCCCTCTGTTCTTTTCCCCCAGCAGCAGCTCCGTGGCTCTGACAGGGAACAAGAGGAAGCTGCGGCGGCCGCGGGTCCCCGGGAGCAGCGGGGCGATGCCCCAGGGCAAGCGGAAGAGGAGCTAGGGCTGCAGGAGTGCCAGCTCAGCCTGGGACACACAACACCTCCTGGCTTCTCCCATTCCCTGAGTGTCTGGGTACTGAGTAAAATGCTGTATTTTCACATCACTGCCATTCCAGCTGCCTTAATGACCAGGCTGGTGGGTTTGCCCACAGCCCTGTGGGCCACTGATGGTTGAGGTTGGGCACAGAGTGCCAGAGCCCTGCAGGAGCCTGACCTGGCTCCTGTGCCCGAGTTCCCTCGCTGGTGCAGCACCCGGGCTGTGTGCTGCCCCTGTTCCTGCTTGCATCCTGTGCCAGCCTCATCTGCCCTCCTGGAAGCAGCTGCAGGGTGGTGTTTTGTTTGGGGGAGGGCAGTTCCTGGCACAGCCAGGGGAGGGAGGGACCAAGGAATGCAGGGAGATTCTGCCCTACACTAACAGGCTTTTTTATACATGTTTGTGTAAACTTACTCAGTGTTGTGTGTCATTATTTCAGTTTGAAGTCCTGAAACTGGGAAGGTTGGAAGTTGGAAGGCTGTTGGACATGAAGTATTTTAGCTTTCAAGCAAATAGTTACATTGAAAAGTCTGATCTTCCTTAGGAGGTGGTGGGATTTTGTGATGCAATAAAGCAGTGCAAAAAAAAGAAGGAAATGCAAGAAACCTGAACACCAGGGAAGGCTTTGAAACATAAATCTTAAGCAAAATATGAAAAATGTAAGCAAAATATGAAAATACTTCAGGTGCTTTTGCTGAGCCCTGAAGTTTTGGTCAGAGCCTGTCAGTGGGAGCTTGGCAAAGAAGGCACAAAGTCTGGGTAAGATTGAGGGTTATTGTGCCTTGACTTCAGAGTGAAGCTGGGATTCAGAAATAATCCTCCTCAAGCCATGCTTCCCAGAAATATTTGTGTTTGGAACCGGCTAAATCATGGCAGATATAAACTATCATAAGTGCATGAGGTGGAGAGATGCAGAGGCAAAGCAGAAATCTGGTTGTGTTGGTTTGCTGCTTTTTTTACTAAACCAAACCTTTTGAAAGACAGTAATTATTGATGTCTGCTTTAGGGCTGCCTTTTTGTCAGAGCAGCTCACCTCAGGCATTCGAATTGGTTGCAGTTGGCCAGTGAATGGTAATAATATTGTAAATTAGTATCATAAAGGGCTTTCTGCAGGTGTTTGTAGAGCAGCTGCTGCTGTGCTGGGAGAGGGCACTGCTGTGGGGACACCGTGCCTGCTGTGGCTGCAGTTCTGACATTTCCTTTGGAATTGAGCTGGAGACCCACGGGAGCTGTGGCAGTTCCATGGGGCAGGAGAAGGGAAAGAGCAGCTGACACGTTAAATACGGGCATGAATCAGACTGGTTTGTGAAGATCAGGGTTTTTTAATATCACTTATTGTTGTCATCACCATTTAAAGTCCAAACTGGTGACCTTTGCCTGAGCTGGAGCTTTTTCCCTCCTTTTTGAGATGATCCTTAATGGTGCCAGAGGAGGGTGGTGCCATTGTGGAGTTGACAAACGTGGGTGGGGTGTGTGGCCGTGAGACACAGCAGCCGAGGAGCAGGGGGGGCTGCGTGGGGCAGACACACTGGGCAGTGTGGATGGAGGCTTAGGAAAAAACCTGGATTTGATGGTCTGCTGCCTCATTCCCACCCTGACAGAGTGAGTGCCTGGGCAGGACCCAGTCTCTCCTTCCAGACCCAGGGCCAGCTCCAGCCCCAGGAGGTGCCAGGGAGCTGCCAGGTCCAGCCTTTGCCAGGAGTGGCTGCTGATCCCCTGGGTGCCATAAACGATGCTTGCTGCACATCTCACCAACCCAGGATTCACAGGAACTGCATAACATAAGGGAAAAAACAACAGGGAAGGAAACACAGTGTCCTCCCCACGCTGTCCTGTCCCCTGCTCCCCTGGGCAGCTCTGCTCCTCCGTCACTGAGTCAAGGGGCAAGGGGGAGCAGTTGGGGGCTTGTGAACAGCCAGGCTGGGGGCACAGGTCACAGCCAGAGGAGCCAAGGCGGCGCTGACAGGGGTGGTGCACAGGGGATGTGGTACAGGGGCCTGCTGGAGCTGAGCATGGCCCCATGGGGGGAAAACCCCACCATTGTGTTCTTTGGGTGAGTATTCATCAACTTACTGCATCCTCCTGACACCTTTTCACTGATTGTGACTGATGTTTGTCACATCACCCACAGCCCATGCCTTGTGCTGGGCTTGGCAGGGCAGGGGTGAGTCNGCCATTCCCGGAGTGGATCCGAGGCAGATTCCCCATGACTGTGGTTCCCTGGAGAACTGGGAGCAGGGCAGAAGCTCCCAGGGGACTGATCCTGGCAGCCAGGGTGGTGCTGAGCTGGGCTGCCACTGGAAAGCTTTGGGAAGGGCTGCTTTGGGCAGGGAATCCATTCAGGAGGAAATTAATTTTGTCACGGAGCAGTCGCGGGGCAGAAGGACAAAAGTGGAAACAAAATAATCAAAAATTAAAAATGTCCTGTTCCCCCAGCCCGGCAGGAGCCGTGAGAAAGCCAGCGATGCTGGGAATGGGGGAGAAGCAGGAGCAGAGTCACCCTGCTGGACGTGGGCCTCCCTGCTGCCTCCCACCGCAGGTGCCCTCTGAAATGGGCAGCTGGGGCTCAGACTGGCGTCTGGGGCAGGGGGCATCACCTGGTCCTGCTCGGCTTTGCAGATACCAGGGAGCTTATATTGGATTGTTTTGGCGGGCAGGAATGCCTTTGAAGGCAAAGGGAATTTGTGATGCCTGTTCTGCCTGCTCAGAACACGTGCTGCTGTTCCCAGACTGTCCCTCGAGCTCACTGAGGGACCTGGCACACGGGGGGCTGGCACACAGCTGGCACACAGCTGGCACACGGGGAGCTGGCACACAGCTGGCACACAGCTGGCACACGGG
>VXBC01003182.1:127532-167196 GCA_013399945.1 Ploceus nigricollis | reverse complement strand
CTCCTGCGCAGGGGCGTGCGGGATCCGGGCGGTGCCCCCCGGCTCCCGCAGGGACACTCCTGTCGCGTCCCCGAGCCAGGCGTGGCTCTGGGTGACCGCAGATGCCACCGAACCTCCACCGCTGCAGTGCCAATCGCTCACAGGGCATGCTCACGGCATGGATTTTTATCGTTAGCAAACACTGAAAATAAAGTTTTCTGACTGCGTGTGGTGGAAGGCGGGAGGGAGGCGTGGGGGGAGCGCCGGGCTGAGGGATTGAAGGGGGTCGATGGAAACACCGAAACACCAGAGCCAGCTGCGCTCGCCGCGGTGCCGCTGTCTGTGCAGCGCTGCCCCAGCAGCGGGACCTGCCCCCAGGGCACAGAGCTGGCTGTGACACGGGCACTGCGGGGGGACACAGCTGGGGCTCTCAGAGGGTGATGTAACTTGGCCTTTCATGATGGGAATGAACATGAAAAATGCATTTAAATGTGTCCTTTATTTCTTCACTGTCGCCAGCAGGTCCATTTGCACCTTTCCTAACCTGACATTCCTCTGATTTTTTTGTGGGAGCTTCAAGTGAGCTCTCAGCACATTTGCTGACTGGTTGAAATCCTCAGGATGCCATAGAGCATTTTCTTCCCACATTCACCTTCCTTCTCCTTGAGAGCCACAAACTGCTGCACAAAACAAGGAAGGAGGGCTCTCCCTTTCTGGAGAGTCCGAGGTGCATCCTCCACCTGCCAGGGAGGAATGAGAGCAGGGCTGTGGGTGTTACCGGCATGGAGGCACGGAGCAGGGCTTTGGGACACACAGGGAATTGCCCTGCAATTTCTGGAGGTGTCCGGGGGGAGGCAGGGCCATGCCCCACGCCTGGAGATGCTGCAGCCGGGTGGGGCCGTGGCTGAGCTCCTGCAGCGGCCCCAGGAGAGCGGGGGCAGGGAGAGCAGCTGCGGGAGTGCCCCAGGTGAATGCACTGCCAAAAGCTTTTCAGGAGGGTCAGCAGTGAAACAGAGGTGCTGACAGGTGAGCAGTGTGTGCCCCAGGTGCTGGGAGCCCAGGGAGCACTGTGGTGGGGACATCAGCATTTCAGGGCTTTTTGGGTTCAGGCAGTGAACTACCAGAACAACAACAGAAAAAATTAGAAGTAGTGTAAGTCCATCATACAACTGATTTTAATTATTTTTATTCCCACAGAAAATGAAGTTTTTTTTGAGACATTCCCCCACCTCCCTATAATTACCTAAATATCTTTTTATTTTTTCAATCTCTCCATCCTTCTTGGGCCCTGATGTGCTGGAGCTTGGGTACCACATTGCTATGGAATAACAGCAGTATACAATCCCAAGCCCTTGGAAGAGCTCCAGCAGAAAACCTGGCTCTTTCTCGTCCTTGGTGTGGCACTAGAGGAGTCTTTGGCTCCAAGTCTTTGCTGGAAGCCAAGGGGAAGGCGCACATGGAGGCAACTGAGAGCAGCCTCTGAACAAGGAGACTTCCTGGGCCCTGGTTCAGCAAAGCACTTAAGGCTGGAGCCAAAAGAGCATTCAAGGGCCTCAAAGTGAAAGTGCAGCTCCGTGGAAGAGGGACCGACCAATTAATTGACAGTACAGGGGAGGAAACAGCTCTGAACTGCACCTCTTGCCCCTGGCTCCTCTTTCCCTGCGGCCGGAGCAGCAGGGTCCCGGCAGAGGCTCCTTCCTCCGCTCTCCCCATCCATCGGGGCGGCCCCGGGATGCTGAGGAAGGGCCCGGCCGGGTGGGGGTCCCCTCCTGCTGGGCAGAGCCGGAGGGGTCACGGTCCTGCCCCTCCGCAGCCTCTCCCGCTGCATCCCAGGACGGCGCGGAGGGCCGGCCCTGGCCGTGTGGGACACACACGCTGCTGTGGCTGGAGCTAACTCGGCACCGACTGAACGTGTGCCTAGTGGAGACTGTCCTGAGAAACCAACCTAGGCTTTGCTTAGAGCCAGCTTGTCTCCCAAGTGAGGTTCCCCAAAGCTCCGTGTCCCCTCCGGCCACGCTCAGGGCTGGCTCCCACCTGCGCTGTCCTGCCCGGGATCCCGCCCACGGCACTTAACGATGCTCCACAATTAAGGACGTAACTGAGCATCCAAGTGCCACAGGGGGGTTTGCAGCTGGCGGTGGCCCAGGATCAGCTCACGCTCTCGGAGCAGACACAACATGTCATGCATGGACTGGCCTGGCTCCCACAGCTTGGCTGAAATGCAAGGAGGCATGAAAAAACCGTTTGGTTTAGCTATTCTATCCCTAAAAGCTTTGTGCAGCCATTTCATGCAGAAGCTCCCAGCACAGCAATCGTTTGGCACAAATCATAGCTCCTGAGGGAGCTCCTGCAGTGGCAGCCCAGCCCGCAGGGATGGAGGAGCAGGCAGGCTTTGGGTGGCAGCCAGCAGCAGCTCTGCAGCCCCACTGCCCACCCTGCACCTGCAGGCTGCGCCAGGGCTGCTCCAGGAGCTGCTGCAGGAGCTCCCGGGGCCTGCAGGGCACAGGGGCCTCTGGGCTGCTCCCTGGGCCACGATGGGCTTCTCTCCTAAGGCTTCTGGCCTTGGGATGGAGCAAGGAGCAGCCTGGCCTCCTCCGTGTGCAGAGAGCATCCCTGAGAGCCAGCTCTGCTGCAGGGCCTGCCGCGGTGCTCAGCTCCTGCACCACAGGGGTGGTACCTCACTGGACAGGGGTGTCCGTGTGCAGGTCACTCACCGGACAGGGGTGTCCGTGTGTGGGTCCCTCACTGGACAGAAGTGTCCATGGGTGGGTCCCTCACTGGACACAGGTGTCCGTGTGTGGGTCACTCACTGGACAGAGGTGTCCGTGTGCGGGTCACTCACTGGACAGGGGTGTCCGTGTGTGGGTCCCTCACTGGACAGAAGTGTCCATGGGTGGGTCCCTCACTGGACACAGGTGTCCGTGTGTGGGTCACTCACTGGACAGAGGTGTCCGTGTGCGGGTCACTCACTGGACAGAGGTGTCCATGGGTGGGTCCCTCACTGGACACAGGTGTCCCTGTGCAGATCCCTCACTGGACAGGGGTGTCCGTGTGTGGGTCCCTCACTGGACAGAAGTGTCCATGGGTGGGTCCCTCACTGGACACAGGTGTCCGTGTGTGGGTCACTCACTGGACAGAGGTGTCCGTGTGCGGGTCACTCACTGGACAGAGGTGTCCATGGGTGGGTCCCTCACTGGACACAGGTGTCCCTGTGCAGATCCCTCACTGGACAGGGGTGTCCGTGTGCCCGAGGGCAGGCAGCCTGCACAGAGGGGGTTGTGTGAGGGCTGGTGGAGCAGCTGCCAGGAGCTAAATCTCCTTCCGGACAGCAACTCGGATGTTGCTGCAGATCTTGGCGAGCGCCTCGAAGAGCGGGTCACAGAAGGTGTGGATGCACAGGGAGTAGATCCGGCTGACACACTGGATCTCGATCAGGTAGCTCTTGATGCAGGGCACCACTGCCCAGATGTGGCAGAAGGAGATGAGGGCGAAGAGGAAGCCCCAGACGACGGCCAGGGGGATGCCCAGCACGGCAGAGAGCAGCCGGTAGCACCAGTACTTGCTGACGGTGAAGGTGGTGTAGCTGGTTTTCCAGACGCCGTCGAAGCTGTAAGTTCCCACGGGCTCAGCTATCACATCCTCAAAATCCACCTGGGAGGAGAGCAGAGGACACAAGGGGGGTTTGGGGGTCAGCAAAGGCCCCAGTTCAAACATGAGGGTCTGCACGAGGGGAGAGCAGATCCCAAATGGAGGGGCCTGGGGAGGGTGGGGACTGTGCTGGGGGGTGGATCCCTGCACCCTCAGGCAGGGACAGCCCCTGCAGAGCTGGGAGATGGCTCAGGGCTCCCAGCACTGCCTGGCCCAGCCTGTGGGCAGCAGAGTGCTGGCTCAGCCCACGGCTGAGGCTCCAACATGGAGCGGGGGTCACAGTGCCCATCCCATCCCCTGATCTGGGCAATCAGGTGGGGCCGGGCAGGAGCCCTTGGAACAGGAGCTGTGCGTGGGAGTGCTGCCTGCAGAGGCAGCCAGAGCCCATTCCTGCCCTTTTTTAGCATTCGGGGATGTGGCTGCCCACTCGGCAGGAAGGTGTTTGTGCTAATAAAGACCAAGCAGCCCTCTGGATTTATGGATTATTTATTTATACCCATAGGATGAGGTGCTCAGTGCTGTCTGTCCATGTTCCTCCTGGGGAAGGGAGCTGGGACTCAGCCCTGCCCTTGCCATTTGTGCAGGCACTCAGAGTGTCTCTGAGTGACACACACTCCCCAAAACTCCATGCAGAGATCCCCTGGGTGTAACTCACTTCCAGGGAATATATGAGCTGAGCTATTTGTCTTGAAAACCAGCCTGGCCTCCCCTCTGGCAGCTGACGTGTCTGTACATTCATGTTAAACAGCAATATTCATTCTGCTTTTGGAAGCACTTGGATCACAAAATCACTCTGTGTCATCTTTAATTTCCTGGAGTGAGCAGGAGGTGCTGACACAAGTATTGACAATGAGGAGACAGCAGCCCTGAGAGCTGGCCCTGAGGTGCCATCAGCAGCCCCTAGAAAGCCCAGGTGTGCTGGGGACTAGCCCAGGTTACTGCCCAACTGTGTGATGAGCTCATCAGGGACCAATTAATGCAGGGAGCAGTGGGATATAAGAGCAGAAGCTCTGCCCCGTTGCTCCTTCTGCTGCCATTGCACTGGGAGTGGGCCTGGAGGAGCAGCGGAGGCTCAGGCTGAGTCTGGATCCTGCCTGGAGGTGCCCAGGGAGCAGCACACACAGGTACTGTTCCTTTATAGAACCATGGAACCCTTTGGGCTGGGAAAGCTCTCCTAAGGTCACCCAGTGCAGCCATGCACTGCTCTGGTGCTGTGCTGGGAGGAGGTTTGTGAGAGCCTCTGCGGCCAGTGCCACTTCTGTAACACGATCCCAAATTCTGGCTGCTGCTTTGTGATGCTCGGGATGTTTATCCAGGGCCAGGTGAGCCCTTCCTCCCCTGGAGCACTGCAGCTCCCTGCTCCCCGTGCCTCCAGAGCACTCTGCTGCGATGCCCTGGGGGTTGGGGTGTGCCTCGGCCGTCCCTGGGACAGGGACAGCAGCAGCAGGGTGAGCTGTGCTCCTGTCCGGGCTGTGCTCCTGTCCGGGCTGGCTCTGCCCTCCCTCCCCAGCCCTCTCGGGCTATTTTAAGGTGGAGGAATGCTGAGCTCTGAAGGCCTCCAGTGCTGCTGGAGCAGCAGCGTGGCCATGGGAGTGGTGAGCTTGGAAGGTCTCTTCAGGCTTTGGAGGTTCTAGAGTGGGAAAAGGCAGGGATGTGCTGGGGGAGAGAGGCTGCTGGGGACCCTGTGGATGGCGAGGACGGTGCTGGCACTGTCACCCAGGAGTAGCTGGTGGTGCTCCCAGGCTGGGGAGCCCCAAAGCGCTGCCTGGCCCTGGGGTGAGCGGGCTGAGGGCTCTCCTGGGCCCTGCTGCCATGGCAGAGTGGTGCTCCCCTGGCCTGGCACCTCTCCAAGCCCCAGGCCAGGGCTGTGGGATGCCCTGGCAGGGAGAGGCATGGATGCTGGACACGAGACTGGGGAGGTGCTGGGGATGCTGAGGTGTCGGGCAGCTGTCACAGGCAGGTCTCACAGGGCCAGCAGGGACCCCATCGATGGCTGTCACTGTCACAACTCATCCCAGGGAATTTCATTTGACCACACCGTGGTTGTAGCTGTAAGGGTGTTTTCAGCAGTGCTGTCAAGGTCACAGCCTGTTACAAAGCCTGTGTGAGCAGCTCTGTGCCCACTGTCCCTTCTGCTGTGACAGTCACAAACAGAGTTTAACAAAACCCTTCCACCTCCTGCTCTCCTTTGGGCTAGAATTCTTTGGCTAACAGAGACAAATTTTGTTTGCATTTCTAAGGGAGTCTAGGGGAAGCCCAAGAGTTAGAATGGGAATTCCTCTTGGTCGGAAACAGGGAGAGGGAACTGGGGGCTGCTGCACCTCTGAGCTGCCCTGGGGGGAGCAATCTTCCACAAACATGACAACACACATCAAACAATAGGTTCTGACACTGTGGTGTCTTGAAGGCCAGCAGCTTTTTCCAATATCCCCTTAAACTGGTGATATTTAATTTCTGTGTTATTTTTGGCTGCCAGCTTGCTGGTGCAAAGGAAGGCGTCTCCATAAATTTTCAAGCCACAATGAAACTGGAGAGCCCATTCAAGGAATGGGAAATGTGGCATTAGCTGGAGCCAGGCAAGCCACCCAGCCAGTGTCTGGGTGCCCGGCCAGCAGGGCTGTCACCCAGCCTGGGTGTGCCACAGCTCTGGGGACAGCACCTCTGGGGCCACATGGACAGGCACCACTAGCACTGGTGAGTGGAGCCAAGCACACACCGAGGTCTGAAAGCCAAAGGCTGGTTGGAGCACGGTGTGGGACAGCCCTACCTTCACCACGTCCTCGTTGATGTGCTTGGGGTCTCTGTTGACCAGGTCGATCTCCTTGGTGTGCTGGTCCTTGATGATGATCCGCTCCTCCAGCTCGCGGTGCTCCTCGGCCATGGCTGGGCGGGACTGGGCAGCGCTGGGAGCCCCGGCGGGGACAGCGGGACGCGCTGGCCCCGCCTGCAGCAGCTGCCCCGTGCCCCTGGCACTGCTCCAGGCTAAAATTAATGTCCTGGCTCCCGAGCCGCCCTGAAGTGTCCCTTAAAGGGGCTTTTCTGGGGCCGGCCCCTGTGCTGTCACCTCAGGGGGATGGCATGTGCGTGGGCGGCTGGTGGCCTTTGAGCCAGGGCGGGGGTGGCTGTGCAGCCCCCCAGCCCAGCCGTGTGGGTGGGATTTTACCCTTGTGTGGGAGAAACAATGCCCAAATTGGGGCAAAAGTCCTCAAAAGCCTACAAGCAATCGTTGTTTGTGAATCTGTAAATGAAGCAGCTCGGGGAGACAGGAATTGCGTCTGTAAATATCACCCAGAGAAGCCACATTGTCCTGGGGTGGCCAGAGCTCCCCAGGGGCCATTCAGAGCCCAGGAGAAGGCTTGTGGTGCCAGCCTGGATTCCTCAGGTTCCAGCTTTCCACGCAGAGAAACTCGAGGAAATCCAGGACCAGCCCAGAGAACCACAGTGGTTGGAATATACTAAATATCCTCCAGGGATACTTGGTTAAGATTTATTTAACCTGGGCTGTACTCGGCTAATCCTCCTCAGCGTCTCCTGTGAGCTCTTGCCTTTCATGATCTGAGGATTTGTTTAAAAGTGACGGTTTTGTGGAAAAAGCACTTCCCAAAACAGGGGTGGGAAGGGCCTGGCAGCTCCCTGCGGAGGCTGGAGGTGCCCACGCAGGCGCTGAGGGTGGCAGTGCCCCTGCAGAGCCCGCGGCTGGCACTGCAGGGCAGGCATTGTAAGGCAAAAGGCTCTGCTGCCCTCCAAAACCACCAGTGCCTGGGCAGGGCTGCTCTTGCCAAGCCCTTGTGGCCCCGTGGCTGGAGCTGGCAGCGCTGCGGTGGCCCAGGGCGGTGCCCCGGGGGTGACACAGCCGTGGCTGGAACTGGGCTGAGTGCAGCTTGTCAGAGACCTCCTCGGCTGCCCCTGTGGGGGGAGAAGGGCAGAGCTGGGGGCGTGAACCCACAGGATCCTGCAAAGACACCCGAGGCACCTGTGGAGAGGGGGCAGACTCTGCAAAGGGCTCTGAGCGTGGTGCTGGGAGTGCAAATCTGGCAGGTTCTTTCTGGAGAGGAGTGCCCATCAATGCGCCTGTTCTGGGCAAAGGGACACAGAAAACCCTCTGATGGCACCAGCTCCACCTCCCTGATCTCCCTCTGCTCCTCCACAGAAGCTGGAAGATCCCAAACACAGCGCAGGCTGGTGCTGGAGGTGAAATCCTTCCACACGCCAAGAGTTTGGGCAGCAGCTCCACGGCCAGACTGCTTGGCCACGGCTGGGCCCTGTCCCAGAGCTCGGTGGCCGTGCTGCTCGGTGGCCCAAGGGCAGCACAAGCTGCAGGGTGCTCGAGCAGGACCAGCCGTGTCCCTGTGCCGAGGAGCAGGCTCTGCAGTGAGCACAGAGCTGCTGCGGGCAGGGCAGGGCTGGCCGGGCCGGGAGCCAGCCCCCGTGCAGGAGGCACAGCTGCTGCGGGGCTGGCCGTGCCGGGCGGGGCAGGGCCACCGCAGGCATTTGTCCCCGACTTCCCTCGGCCAGTCCCACCTGGAAGGCTTTGCGTGCCTTGGTGCCCTGCCCAGGGCCGGGGTGTCCCCAGCCGCCCCCAGCCCCGGGGCTCTGCGGGGCAAGGCAGTGCCACAGGGGGCTCCGCCTGCCCCTCCGAGTGGCATTGCTGGTGGCATGAGTCACTGCCCGTCTTTGGGCTGTGCTGCGGGCAGCCGGCCCTCGGGGCCCTGGGGGTCCCTGCCGGCCCCGGGGTCCCGGCTCTGGTGGCAGGAGGGGACCGTGCACCCACGCAGTGGCAGCTGCAGGTACTGAATGTCTCCAGCAGCCAGGAGAGGCACGGGAAGGCTCTGTGGCACTGTAGCTGCTATAAATAAATGATTTCCGAGTACTTTCAGGCTGCGGATGGGACACGGTGTGAAAGCAGACAGTCACACACAGCACAGGCAGGGCAGGGACACTGCTCCGTGCTGCTCTGCTCTGGCTGCTGCACAGATCTGCCCCAAAATGGATGTCAGAGAAAGTTTTTTTCACTGAAATCCAAACCTTTTGTCGTGAGAACATTTGTTAAGAAACCTGGTGACACGTTTCCCTCTGCAGAAACAGGCAGTCACCACTGCCCCCACCCTGAGCAGCCTCTTCTGTGCTCTCCGGGGAGCTCTGCTTTTGGGAACGGATTGTCAGGACCTGGGCAGCTTGGAGGACTGGGGCTGTGGACCTGGAAGCTTTCTAGAAGTCAGATAAATAACCTGCTGCTAGGACCCAGCAAGCAAAATAGATTTATTTCTCTTGAGCAGAGAAGGATAAAGCAGAAATAAAGCTCACCGAGATCAAAGTTCCTGTGAAAATGAACAGACCAGAACTGCAGTGAAGGAACAGTAAAGAAGGAGAAATTGGGGGAGTGGCTCTGCTCCTCGTTAGCATCACTGAGGGACCCAGCCTTGCTGGATTTGTGCTGGAGCCCCTGAGTGAAATCTTGCCTTGGCAGTGTCCTGGCCCTGCGAGGGGCACGGGGCTCTTGTGTTTAGGTGGTCCCTCAGCCCTCCAGGAGTGATGGCACAGAGGCTGCTGAGGGCAGGGATGTGCTGGCATTAGCCCTGCAGAGGCAGCGGAAATCGTGGCTGGCAAATACGAGTTTGAGCAGAAGCTCTGTCATGTTTAATATCAATTAAAATTAAATTTCACAGAGGAAGTACAGAAGAAAGGTAATTTATCATTCAAGTTGTTGTCCTAGTTTGCTTCTATACAAGGAGTCTTGCCCTTTAAAACAGAGAGAAAGTCTATGAATATCAGATTCATGCCCCTGTGATACACAACCACCAATCCCTCTGCATCCTGGTCTCTGCTGTGAGTGCTGGAGAGGAGCTGGGGATGCTCGTGGGATCCTGGTGGGATCCTGGTGGGATGCTGGGCACTGCCTCTCTGCAGGCATGAGCCCATGGAGCAGAGGCTGGGCTGTCCTTGTGGAAATCCTTCTTTATTTGCTCTTTTTTGTAAGTTCTTTATTTCTTATGAAGCCCCACAGTGTAGGTCAGCTGTGACACCCCATGAGGCTGCACTTCATCCCACGGTCCATGATCAACAGTTCTTCCTTTTGTCTTCATTTGACCTACGAGCTTCTTTTTGCTCTGTGACCTTTCTTCTGGGTCACAGGGATGCCAGGGGTGCATCAGCACCCTTGGGCCTGGACTGCTGGTCCCTCAGGTGAGCTGAGAGGGGATGGAGCCCCATTAAGGCACCCAAGGGCCGTTTGATGGCACCAGTGCTCTGGGTGCCACAGGAGCCATCTGCAGCTGCTTCTCGTGCTGTGCAGCCCCTCAGGCACGGGCTGAGCCATTCCCTCTCACACAGGACCTCCAGGCTCTGGCCTAAGCTGGGCTTCAAAGGCTGCACAAGTGGCTGTCCTGTTGGATGTGGGGATGGAGCTGTGCTGGAGGAACTGCCACCCCTCTGGTGGTGCTGAGGCTGAGCAGGGCTGGGGGTGTCTCCAGCAGTGGGGTCTCCCCAGCCCCAGCCAAGCCAGGTGCTTCACAGCTCTGCCCTGGGTAGTGCCAGGGCTGCTCTGACTCAAACCAGCTCTGGGCAGCTCATGGGATGTTGCTGCTCCTCTGCTGAAGGTGCAGAGCAGTGCTGGAGTGGCCTCTTCCAGCTTGTGTTTGTGTCACCTCCTAATCTCAGCTCTTCTCTCTCACTGGCACTCTGAATTCCTGTGGATTTTCATTTTAAAATAGCCTCACTTGGCTTTTCCTTATCAAGAGACAGTCTTACCTTGATTTATCCCCTGTGACATAACCAGGGGGTATTCTGAGATAATCAGAGTTAACCAGTTGTGCTGCTGCTTGGAACAGGGGTCCCAACCTGCCTTTGGCTGTCGTTTCTCCTGGTGGTGTTTGTTTTCTCCTGAATCCAGAGTGGCAGTGTGAATGATGCTTTCCCTCCCAGCCAGGTGCCAGGGGCACTGCCAGGAACCAGCCATGGCTCAGGGAATGGTTCTTACCCAGCTGCAGTGAGTGCAGTGGCAAACCAGGTGGTTAAAACTGTCCAGGAGAATGAGCACAACCAGGGGCTTTGTGGCACAGTTTAAGGTAAGAAGGGAAGGAGCCCGTGTGCCCCTGCCCCGTGTGCCCCTGCCCCGTGGCCGAGATGCACAGAGGGGTTTGACATTCCTTGGCTGTGGCACAGCCAGGAGGCTCCAAATGCCTGCAAATAAAATCCTTTCAAGCCCTGGAGCAGGATGAGTCTCCTGATAACCCAGCACAGAACAGAGATCCTATTTCTAGCACTGGGAGCTTTGCATGTGGAGCTTTCAGCTGCTCTTCCCCATCCTGCTCTCGCTGACCTATTGTGGTTCTCTTCTCTCTGGCACTGCCTGTCTAAAAGCTGAGTGCTGGGCTGGACTCAGGCTGCAGTGGGGCTGCTGACCACCTTCCCTTTCCAAAGCAGCAGCTGTGGAGCTCAGGCAGATGGCCAGGCTGTGTCTGTGGCACTGCGGGGTGGGCTGGGGGGTCGCTGAGGGCAGCATTAGTCTGAACATGGCAAAGGGAGTGCTGTAACCAGAGGCAAAGCCTGACAAGTTTGTGAGCACCTCATATCCCAGCTTAGCATGCTGACAGCTGCTGGAAACCAGGGCTGCAGGGGCTGGCAAGTAAATATAGTAACATGGAGAGAGCTTCCTGCCTCCCTCTCCACCAGAGGGAAGTTTCACGGAGCAGTGTGTGGTGATGTGTGACTGAAAAGCTGCTCTGGTAAAGAATGGAGCCCAGCAGGCTGCCCTGAGGCACTGCAGCTCCCTCTTCCCTGGGGGGAGGCAGGGGAGGCTCTGCAGAGCAGTCCCTGCAGGGTCCCAGCCTGTCCCCAAGCCTGTCCCCGAGCCCTGGGGCTGGCTGAGGGGGCAGAGCCCGGCGCTGTGCCTGGCTGCCCTGGCCAAGGGGGATGCTGAGCAGAGGGGGCTGTCTCCTGGGTCCAGCTGGCTTCTTCTCCCCTTTCTGCCTTGGCTCCACCCGTGCACAGGCCATTCCCACTCCCAACAATGACCAGCACCAAGAGGAAGCATTCCCTCTACATTTTTTTTCCCCCTTCTAGACTTTATTTATTGGAAGCAAACAAACCACGTGTCTTGGGCAAATATTATGACATTTCATTCTTCACACTTGGTGTGATAAGTGAGCTGGTTTAGGGGCTGTGGTTGATGATTTATTTAGTTTGGATGTGGATATAAATCCAGGCTGTGGAGGAAGCACTGTAACTCTGTAGGAATGCGGATGCTCTCGTGTCCATTGGAGCATAGCCAGCACCCAGCACTTAATTTGTGGTGTTTTAATGCAAACAGGGGCACACAAACCCATTTGTAATGTTGTAGGAACCAGGTGATTTCAGCAGTGTCCAAGAAGATCTGAGTAGTGGAAGGTGCCTACTGGCTTATTAGATGGAGAAGGGAAATTAATTTAAAATAATCATTTATTTAGTGTATAAAATTATCAATTGTGCAGGATAAAAGGGAGAAATAGAACAAATACTGTTTACTTTGTTCCATTGCCTTTACCTGGCAGACAGGCTTTGGGGGTTTCAGCTGGGACTGTCCATGTTCACACACAAACATCCACGGCAGTGGGTGTCAGCACAGGAGGCTGCAGCTTGGCCAGGTGTGGTGACAGTGACAATCCCTCTCCCACTGTGACTGTCCCTTGTGCCGCTGCTTTCAGGAGAGCTGCCTGTCCGGGCCCAGCCTCCTGGCAGTGCTCTCCTTGCACGGGTGCCTCTCTGGGATCAGGGCACAGATTTCTGTGCCCAGGCTGGCACAGCTCCTCCTCCCTGCCTCACGTCTGTGCCCGAGATGGAATTTGGGCTCAGAGCTCCTGGGGTCTCTGGGACGGATAGAACTGCTCTGTATGGCCAGCTGTGTTCTAGGAGAAAAAATGTTTTAGCTGCAAGGCAAGCTGCTGAGGGCTGGAAAACCAACAGGTTTTGGTCCCCTTGGAGCACACAAGAGCCAGAGCTGGTGAGGTGCTGGTGCTGCGGGGGTGAAGCTGCTCAGTGACCCCCACAGGGCCTGGCTGTGCTGGGATCTGTGAGCCTGTCCAGGTCTGTGCTGGGCCTTTGCAGGAGCTAACGCTGAACTGTTTGTATTTTCATGGGTACTGCTGACTGGGACTATTTATGGCAGAACTAAGGGAATTAATATTCACAACTTCCCCTGACTGTGCCCTATAAATCAGGAGTGGCTGTCACAGCGGGCCCGTGTTCCAGCCAGGCATGGCAGTGGCTCAGAGGTGGCTGGACAGTCTTGGTGCACAAATTAAAGCTTTTAGAAGGGCCTCTGCAGCTGCCAAGCCAGTCTGTGTGGCTGCACAGCCCTCAGTGCACCTGGTGGTGAAGGTGAGCTCATCCCGCGGGCAGGAATTGATGGACAGGAGGGTCTGGGCTCTCCAGAGCAGAGCTGGCCCTTCCCCAGGCCCTGCTGAGGACTGGGGGGCTGGAAATTGCCACCAAGCCCCTGCCCGAGCCGTGACAGGGCTGAGCCCCTCTGCGGTGCCAGAGGAGGCGGCTGGGAAGGCAAAGGGGGTGGAAGAGCCCCCACCACACTGCTCGGGGTGGGTGTAAGCAGGAGCCGAGTGTGCAGCACAGCTGTGGCTCCACGGGGATGCCCAAGACAAGAGGTGGCACCTGGATGTGTCTGGGCTGCAGGACACGGAGATGTGCCCACCTTGCTCTGGGGCTGGAGAGCCCTGGTGGCCCCGTCTGCACCAGGAGAGGCTGGGGGGCTGCCAGAGAAACTGGCTGAGCCACCCTGAGCTCGAGGAAAAAGATGGCCAAAAAAGGAATAAGAAAATTAATTGTAAATTATATAATAGATGGAGGGGAAAAATAGAAGAGGGTCAACAAGATCCCAGCTATGTCAGAATCAGAAGGGATTATGTTTGTGTGTGTAAATCCCCCACTGGAACAGGATGCCATATGTGGAAGAAAAACAATGCTGGTTTTCTGCTTCCACACACTATTTCTGGTGCTCTCTAAAGTCCTGCCCCAAGACTCGATGGTATTTCATGAAGAACCTGCTCAGCCTTCAGGGCAAGCAGTGCCAGAGTCCAGAAAAATAGACACTGCAAGAACCACGAGATTGAACAAATGTTATCCTTTCCCTTGTTTTTACTACAAGAAAAGGCATTTGGCAAGCAAGTTTCATCACTTTGAAGACTGACATCTTCCATCATTTAAGCACTACCTCTTGCTGTGCCTGGCTCACCTGTCCTGGGCAGAGCCTGGGGGCTGTGCCTGGCTCACCTGTCCTGGGCAGAGCCTGGGGGCAGGGCTCAGCCTGGCCTGGCCGTGCAGAGCAGAGCTGAGGGGTGCAGGGGGTGCAGGGGCTCATCCTCCCAGACCTGCCCCTCCTGAAGAGGTGCCAGCAGGAGGGAATGGTGAGTTCAACCAGCCCTGTCCCTGGTGATGAGGAGTAGCCTGAAGCCCTACTGTGATTGCTGATTTGGAGCCCTTTCCTGGGAAAAGCCAAAATGATTTGTCCTCAGGACATGGTGTTTATAAGCAAAGGGCAACGTTTTCCAACAGTCTTTTCCCAGAGAAATATAAATACACGTGAATATTTCGTGTGCTCATGCCTGGTTTGACACGATCTTGGCTGCAAATGCCCTTCCCCCACTGAACCTGAGCAATCAAAAACCCCAGACTGACATTTTCCACTCAATTTTCCCCAATGATGCTGTGTGAATGCTCTGAGGATGGATGCAGGGGGAAGGGATGGCTTTGTTTGCACATCTGTTGGGAGTTCCAGCTTTGCTGTGGCTCATGGGCAGCTTGAGGGGGGCTCTGCCCAGGGCCAGGTGTCTGCTGAGAGTCCTTTGCTCCCTGGCTGTTCACTCCATGTGTTCCCACCCTGCCATCCCACCTCTTTGACTATAACAAGGCTGTTTGTGGCCACCCTGCTGCTGGGGATGGTGTCAAACAGCCCTGGAGCTCTGGGCAGTTTCAGGTCTCTGCTGTGGGGATCCACATCACACGTTCTGCAGGTTGGCTCCAGCCTCCAGCTCCAGCAGCTGGAGCCAAGGCAGGTCCCAGCTGGCTCTGTGCTGCTTTGGATTCAGCCTTTTGCAGCCATGGCTTTGGAGACTCTAAATGGCTGTAAAATGAAAATGAGAGTGACCCTCTGATGCTTTGAGCCCTGTGCCTGCTGGAGGTGGAGCTGGCAGCTGCTGCAGGAGGTCCTGGTTTGCTTTGCTGGGTTTTGCCTGCAGAAAATTACAGCAAAGAATCTACCCTGGAAAATGCAGGAGGTGAGGAGGAGAAAGGGGCTCACCTGGGTGTGCTTACAGCAGGAGGAGGTGATGGAAAGCACAGAATGGCTTGGGTTGGAAGAGACCTGAAGGATCAGGGAGTTCCAACCCCCTGCCATGGGCAGGGCCACCTTCCAGCAGAGACCCTTGCTCCAAACCCCACCAGCCTGGAGCACTCCCAGGGATGGCCCATCCACAGCTCAGCTGGCCCGCCCCAGGGTTCCTCTCCAAGCCTGGGCTGCCGGGACTTTGTTGCTTTAGGAGGAATGTTTTGGGGTGTGCAGAAGCCCAGAGAGCTGGGGTTACTGCTGGGCTCTTCCTTGCAGCTGCTCCTGGGATGTGGCTGCCCTGAGAGGAGCAGTGCCTGGCACTGAGCCTGTGCTCAGGGCTGGAGATGGGACAGCTCATGGGGCCTGAGGTGAGGCTCAGAAGGAATTTGAGCTGTCAAAAGCAGAACAGGGTGTTTGAAAACACAGCCCTCAGCTTTCCCAGCCGCTGTGGAACCACATCGAGCCTGTTCATCAACAGGCCAAGGCTCCTTTTATAGTTAAAGCAAATATTGGAGGGGCTTGGGGCCAAATGCCACTCTTGGTCAATCTGCATTGCTGGTGTGATTCCCAGAGCTCTGAGCCCTCAAATCCTGACCAGAGGAGGGAGAAGGGATGGTGGTTGGCACCTTCTGAGCTGGGCTGTGGCACCACCAATCCCCAGGGTCTGCAGCAGTTTCACCTTCCCTGTGGCTGTCACATGGACACGGCTCCTCTTCCTTTAAAACGTCCTTAATGAACTCAATATCCCAAAGAACTGATGCTGCCTGCAGGGTTATACCCCTCCTTAAACAAATGCTTGGGCATTTTCTACTCGGTGTGCAACACAGAGGAGGAGGGAGGACAGATGTAAGCACTTCTGGCTTTATTTTAGACAGCTTAAATGCAGCGGTGGCTGGAGCAGGAGTCTAGAAAATCTCCTTGTACATGTGCAGAGCAAGGGCTGGGAGTTTAAACTTTATCCTGTGTAGAACTCTGTGAAAGTGTCTTTATTTTTCAAAAGCTTTCGTATAGAACCTTTAAAGTAGGTGAAAGAAATGCTTCATAGAGGTGACTGGAGAACAGATCTGCTCCTGGGAGCTTTGAGTAAAAAATGGGCGTTGCAATCAATATGCCAGCCTTGAATATTTTATCAATCTGGAATTATTTAACTACAATTTCGATTTGGATCCATAGAGTATGGAAGGCTGTAGGAGCTGGGCGTGGGATTTTGATGCTGCTAAAGCAGGCAGCGGAGGGAGATGCTGTCGCTGCTGTTCTGCTGTCTCGCAGCACCATCTAGTGAGGGCTGCCCGGGGAAGAGCATCCTCCTCCTCCTCCCGAGCAGCCTCCCGCTTTGCCTGGCTCCCGTTTTCCCCGGGGAAGGTGGGATCTGCTGGGTTTGCCCCAGAGGAGTCAGCCCGAGGCTGCTGTGGTTTCCCCTGGCCTGGCAGGGTGGGTGCTTTTCCCAGGAGCGGGCAGAGGAGCCTGTGCCTGCCTGGGCTCAGCAGGACGGGAGGGAAAGGGGTGGAAAGCTGGCAGTGGCCTCAGGGAATGGGCTGCACCTGCCCCTTAAGGAAGAGGGCTGGGGTGGGTGGGTGTGCAGGCAGTAAAAGGGGAGACAGCAATTCCCTGAGCTGCAATCATTCCAGCCCCTCGTCCCTTCTGCAGGTGTTGGTGCTGAAGCACAGGTGAGCATACACCTGGCTCTGGCGAGCATGGTCCTTTCAGAGCCCAGATATCCTGGAGGATATTTACTGCTTGTAAATGTCTGCTTTTGCCCCCTCTCCCTGCAGCAGGATGTACAGAAATCGTATGGGTCTGAAATGGTGGAGCCAGCACAACCCCCAGTGCTCCAGGGGTGTCCAGCCCCAGGAGCTGCCCCAGGGCAGAGGCAGCTCTGGCCCTGACCAGCGGTGGAGAACGTGAGGCTCATCAGGAGGGACTTTAACAGGCAAGGACTTGTCTCTGTTTGACAGGAGGGGCTTTACCAGGGGCTCTGGGAGAAGTGCATCCGGGTGTGTGTGGGATCAGAATGTCCAGGGCAGAGCATCCCCTGGGCTCCTCAGGGCTGCAGAGGCACTGCCAGGCATCCCCTCACCTCTCTCCTGCCCTGTCGGCTGCCACTCGTGGTGCTCCTGGCTCACCAGTGGCAGTTTGTCTCTTTGGGAGTGTCTCCCGGGGTTTCTCCTGCTGAGCCCCTCTCCCACACCGGCACCTGGCCCTTGGCAATATCCCGACATTCCAGCTGCAAATGCCCGAGCACACGTTTGGTTTAACCTCACTGGGCTGTTATTTGCAGTTCTGCATTTATGAGGAAAGTTTCTGCTCCATGTGCCTGTTCTGCCAGAGTTATTTTTACTCATTAGAGCAAGCAGTTATTGGTGCACTTTTGTGTTTATTGCTTCTTTCCTCCATGGCTTAATGATAAGAAAAGATAACTCTGGCCCTGGCTTGAAGCTCTGCTGTTCTGCTTGAACTAATAATTGTATTTTAATGGCTCCAGATAAAGGATTAGCACTTGGTTTTGGCAAAGAGCTGCTTTTACTGCTTGAAATAGTCTGGACTGTGCATTTTATATGGGCAAGTGCCATTAAAAATCATTTGTACCCACCCAAAGGAACAAACCCCAACTATTTGTACTCCTGGGATAAGTCATCAGGAAGTGTGGTGATAGGACAAGGAGTGATGGGTTCAAGCTGAAAGAGGGGAAATTTAGGTCAGACATTAGAGAGAAACTCTTCCCAGTCTGTGACTGCATGGTGAAGGCAGCTCAGAGAAGCCAGGAGTGCAGCTGGGCTCTCCTGGGCCTTTGGGCAGCCTGGTGGCCAGGCCCTGTCCCTGTGGGTGGGGTGCACTGAGCTGGAAAGATAAAACAGCCCTGTCACTGGGCAGGTTTCAGTGCCCATGGCTGGGGCAGAGTGTCAGGACGTGCCTGAAGGTGTGTCATGTGAGGGGCTGCTGAGGTGTTGATAAGGGCTACTATCAGCCAGTTTCATGCTGGAAGTGCTTCTCCTGTGTCTGTAAATATTATTTCAGTGAACTGTCCATCTGTAGTCAGCCCAGCGTTGGGTTTCTAAGCATCCAGAGAGGTCAGGCCAGGTTGTTTCAGTGCTGTGTTTGGATGAGAAGGTGTTTTTCAGCTCTTTGCAGGGGTGGGGGTCAGTGCCACTGAGGAGGTGACATCTGGTGAAGGAAAGGGCTTGTCACAGGGGCAGAGGGGCCAGGGAGAGGTGGCAGCACCTTGTCCTGCTGGGTGTGTGTGGCTCCTGCCTGCTCTGCTGTCTGTGGGCTCGGCAGCCCTGGGATGTTCCTCTGGCCAGCACGTTTGGAACAACGTGACCCTGGAAACCCCAGAGCCTTATTTGAGCTCTTCTATCACAAATCCTTTATTTTTATCCCACAGCTGAATGGATTTCAGGTTTCAGGAGTCAGAATGGGCAGGTTCATCCTGTCCCAGGAGAGCTGTGTGAGCTCGCCCAAACCCAGCCCTGGCAGCAGTGCCACGAGCCTCCCTGGGTGAAGGACCACGAGAAATTGGTGACGATGGGCAGGAGCAGCTCTGGCTTGGTTCAGACAGCCACAGCACTGTCTGACCACCTGCGCTAATCCCCAGATCCCACGGGTTAATGCTGGCAAGCACAACAGATTATCCTATTCCACAGAGGCCAGATTTCCCTTTGCTGTTGGTTTGGGGGGTTTTGGTGGCTTTTTCCAGTGAAAGGGAAAATCGGGAATGCTGCTGTCGGTTTCCACCAGGTCCTTTCACACAGCTTTGTTCTCCTTTGTATCACGCTATCCACATGCACTAAGGGTGTGAACACTCCTGAGCACTCACCCTTCCGAGCTCTTTAGTGCCATTCTTGGCAGTTTTAACTGTTCACACATCTCAGAGCACAAAAATAGAGGAGAAGCACTTTCCAAAAGGGTCTCCCGCAAACCAGGAGCGGCGCAGGGAGCCCCTGGCACTGCCGTGCAGATTCCACGCTGAGTCTCTACTGTTTTTGTGTGGTTGCACTTCTGGCTGAGCTATTAATGAACTGTGTTTTCAAGTAATATGTTAAAAAGAACCGTTTCCAGAACCAAACTCTCCCTCAGCAAGTATCAGTGCAGGGCCTTGTGCAGCCGGTGTGTGTGGAAGGGGAGGAAAGGGTTGGCACAGGGCTGTGCCAGCTCTGTGACCTGAAGGGGTCACACATTGCACAGCCCAGGGACCCCAGGGCATGTGGGACTTCAGCCCTTCCAACTCAAACCGGATTCCCGTGTCTGTGAACTAATTCTCAAACGGCCTGAGACACCCTCCCCACCCCTTGAGGGTGATCCTCCTCTTTGGTCTGGACATGATCGAGATGCTGGATCCATCTCACTGATTTACTTTTCACTAGAGGTTCCTGCAGAGCTTCTTGCTCCCCACCCCTTGGGAACCTGTGCTCCTACAGCTCAAGAACAGCCTCTCCTGCACGAGGGATGTGACATTTCCAGTGAAGCTTGTGGGGTTTTATTTTCATAGGAAGAAATAACGGAGTGATTAATTTTGCTGCCCATGCTCTGAGAAGAAAAGTTCAATAAATCAGCAGGTGGATGACACCCCGAGTCTCTCCCTGTGCCGTCAGACCGGGTGCTCTGGCCAGGCTGGCATTTTCTGGCTCCTCTTTGTGCTCTTTTCTTGCCTGGATGGAATTTTTTTAATCTGCTGCAGTATGAAGGTCACTTTCATAGGCTGAATAACATCAAGGAGTTTGGACAGTGGGAGGACTGATTGTTCCCAGTGGTTATTTTTAGAGTGATACCTAAGGAAACAAACAGCCCATGTCCCACGAGCAGAATGAAAATCAGTTGGAAACTTTAGGGAAAAGGCCGTCGGAGCCAGGGCCCTGCCCTCACCTCCGTGGTCCCCTGGCTCACAGGTGTGTGTGCAGTGCTGAGCTCTGCAGCTGCAGCTCCTCACCTGCTTCCAGCCGGAGTCTGGGGCTTTGGGAAGCTCCGGGAGCCTTTCTCGTGCCTGGCTGCTCACGCACTCCGGGCTGGGGCTCTCTCTGTCCACCCACAGCACCGCTCCGTGTGCAGATGCTGCAGGACCAGGGCTGATGTCCCCGGTCACCTTCAGACCTCCAGGGCTTGCGGTGGCCGCTCCAGGGCTGTCCCGGCCCTGCAGGGCTCTGCCACCCACACAGGGGGTCAGTGTTGCTCCACGGCAGCGCAGGCACTGGGCAGGGACAGCAAAGCCAGCCCCGTGTCGGGGTGGTGGCCCCAGGCAGCCGTGTGCTCTCTGCAGGCCCTGCAGCTCCTGCCCCGGCTGCAGGTCACCGGTGTTCGGCTGGAATACACCCGGACCCGAAGGACGTGCCCTGATCCCCTGATGCCTTCTGTGCCCGTGGCATGGCCGGGTGACCGTGAGGGATGGTCTGGGCAGAGGTGAGTGCAGGGCACCGACTGCTCTGGCACTTCCCTCTCCTGCAGCTTCACTCGCCCGCGGTGGCAGCAGCTGCCCCGCCGGGAGTGCCAGGTGAGGAGGTCAGTGCCCTGGCACACCTGTCAGTGCCACGGGACACCTGCCAGTCCCCTGGCACACAGACCAGTCCCATGGCACACGTGCCAGTGCCATGAACCCTCGCTCCTGCCTGCTGCACGTGTGTGCCCAGCTCACAGCTCCCCGTGGCCCCGGGCTGCTGCTCCTGCAGACAGATGTTTTGGGAAGCGATGGGCTGTGACACCTGGCTGTGCCTCTCCCTGCTCGGAAAGTCACCGAGCCCTCGGGCACCTGGGGGTGCCCCGAGCAAAGGGGTGAGCTCTGGCACCAGCCCCCCCGCCTGGCGGGGACCCCCAGCTCCTTGGGATGGTGATGGGCACCTCACTTCAGTTCTCATTTTCTGGTTTTTTCCTCATTATGTGCCAGGTAAAGTAGTCAGAGATCTCTTCTTCCCGTTGCTTTTTTCCTCTGTAATTTGGGGCAACTCTTCCCACAGCCTTACCCAGAAGCAGTGCTGGATAATCTTTCCTCTTTCAAAGGAAATTCCTTTTCCGACATTAGCAGAACATTTGTTTGTGTGACAGTTCCCATTTAGGTTTTGACAAGCTCGGTAGCCGGTCAATTTATTTTACCTTTTAAGTGAAATAATTAATAAAGGGAAAAAATTGCGTTATTTTGCCAGCCCTACAGAGACATTTGCCTTTGTGAAATAATTTTATTTATGACTCCTTTAATGGTTGTGCAGCACAATTTTATGGCTTTGGATTGTGTCCCGTGAGGAGCAGGATTTTGTCACTGAATTTAGCTGCAGGAAGTGTGTGTGTGCATAATGCAAGACAGCCCAGACTCCCGGCCGCTCCTGCTGCCGGGAGCGTCACATCTGTGCCCCGGGGCAGGAGGTGCCAGGGGCAGCCTGCGTGCTCCCGTTCCTCCAGTTCGGGTTCCCCTGCTCTCGGTACGGGGTCTGGGCAGCTGCAGGTGCCGCCTGCTCCCCCTCCCCCGGCATCTCAATCCCCCGCGCTCGCTCCCGGCCCGCGGCACAGGAGCGGAACTTTGCTCTGCACGGGGGGAATGGGGCGGGAGCTCGGGCAGGAAGGGCAGAGACTGCTCCGGAGCGCTCGGGAAGGGCGTGGGGGGATAGAGCTGGGCAGAGCTGGGCTGAGCTGCCCGGGCAGGGGGTGCTGAGGCCGGGAGGAACAGAGCTGCCCGGGCAGGGGGTGCTGAGGCCGGGCTGGACGGACCCTCGGGATGCAGCTGTCCCCCGAGCCGCTCCCCGGGCCGGCTCCGCAGCGCCCGGCTGCGCTCGGAGGTTTCGCGGCCAGCCCAGCCGGGAGAATTATTACCACCCTCTGTTTTATCCAAACAATGATCTTTAAGGCAGGAAAAAAAGAAGAAGGGACTGTTCTAAAACTGCTTTGTTTATGCGGCTCCATTAAGTTTGCAATAACAGAGATGGTATCGCGTAACCGAGGCAGTCACTCTAAAGCATGAATCCGCTGGGGCTAATGATGGCTTGAAGAGCCTCAATGAATCAGTTGTTAACTGCTGCTAATCCGCGCTGCCCCGCTGCCGGCGGGATGCTCCTGCATCTGCCAGAGCCCGGGCAGCAGCCCCGTCAGAGCGGCACTGCCTTCCCGCATCGGGGAGCTGGGACTGCCCTCCATCAGACGCGCACATACATTCTTTGCTGATCCCACATTTAGAAACAGATTTGAGGCTGGCATTAGTGGTTTGTTTGTCCCTGCAAATGCGTTGCATCCCTCTCGGCAGGGCCCGGGGGATGACAGATTAATGGTGAATGTGCCATCGCTGACTCGGAGCTGCGGCCCCAGCCCAGCTGCGCACACAGACCGAGGGAACCGCCGCGGATCCACAGAGCTCCGAGAGCGTGCAGCGCTTCCAGCCCCATCTCAAATGCGTGTTTCTGCACCGAAAGGGGCAGCACTGTGCTGGCCGGGACAGCGAAGCTTGTGCCACCCGCCCCAGGGACAAAGCAGCTCCAGCAGCTGGGGTCCCCTGGCGGCGCAGGAGTCCAGGTCAGTGCTTTTTATTCCTGACTTTACTGGAAGGCTCAGGAGCTCAGCCGGGCTCTCTGCGGGAAAGCTGGGAGGGGATTTACTGCCCTGGGTCAGTAATTTAGCCCCCAGCAGGGGCTTGGAGGGGCAGCTTTACTCCTCAGTGGGGACAGTCTTGTGGTGGGAGCTGAGCTGGGTTCGGAGGTAGGGGATGCTTTATGGTCAGGCAGGAGCTCAGGGGTGGAGCTGGAGCAGCTGAGCCTCTGCCAGGTTCGAGTCCCAGTGCCAGGGCTGCGGTGGGGCAGTGCCCGGGATCCTTTTTCCAGGGTTTCAGTGACAGCTGCTGCTGCTGGGGGTGGCTTTGCTGAGGCATTTCCATTTGGGAGCTGCAGGGCCGGAGATCACAGACATGGAAGGGGTATCATAGGGTAGAAGAACCCCGTGAGGTTCAGCAAAAAGCCATTGCTGTCCTGCTGGGAGCTTCCCAAGCACTTCCCATTGCCACAAAGCACCTTCAATGACTCTGTGTGAAGGCCTTCGTTTGCCAAAACACATCTCCATCCATCCCGAGAGACTGGAAATGCTCCAGCCACGCCCACCACACTGCCGGGGGCACTGGGGTGCCCCAGGTCAGCACAGCTCTGCCAGAGGAGACCTTCAGCTCCCCTGGGGGCCACCAGCCACGGCCAAGTCCTGCAGGTGATGGAGCCAAATGGTTCCCTGTGCCTTTGGAGAGGGAACATCACACCTCTCCCGCTGCCAGGACCTAGCAGGAGGCTCTGGAATGGCGGTGATCCCGTGGAGATCTCATTTCGGGACTATTTATGCAAGAGTCATCTGTTACAAGGTTATTAAGAAGCTAATGAGGGAGTGCACATAAATTAGGCAGGATTGGCTATTGTCCTTGGAAATTAGGGAGCATTTGAACGTACTCAGGCATTGGGAAAGAGCCTGGAGGCAGTTTCAGAGGTCTCAAAAACCTTTCCGATTGAGCAGCAGGAGAAGCAGCTGCTGGGGGAAGGTGCCAGAGGATCCTGCTGGGGCACACCAGAGGCAGTTTAATCCAAGCTGCCAGCTGGGAGCAGCAGCCTCTCCCCGTGGGTGCTGGTTTTGGCTTGGTAGGGTTAGTTTTCCTCACAGAGGCGTGTTTGGGGTTTGGACTGGGACAGAATGCATTTTCTCTCAGAAGCTGGTTCTTAGCTGCTGGCTGGGGCTGTCCTGTCCTGCACCATGGCAGCACCAACGTCTCCCTGCAGCATGGAGCCTCTTTTGGGCACTTCTACAGGGTGTGGAGAGGGATGGACATCTTTGGGCACTTGGAGCTTTGCATTTATTCTGAGTATTGCCCAGGTCTTGCTGCAATGTGCCAGATGTTTGTGCCAGATGAGCAGGGTCTCTCTGAGTGGTTGGGTCCCCCTGCATCCTGCAGCAGGTGAGGGATGTCCTGCTGCCCACCCTGCCCCCGGGGCTGCCTCCTGCGGGTGATTTGGGAGCTTGGGTAAGCACAGTAGGATGCTGAGAACAGTCACCGATTAAATTTTTTATTTAGACTTTAGATCTTCGGCAAATGAAAAAGAAATTCTAATTATCAAAGAAATCTCAATTACCAAGTGAAATACCAGCAAAATAACTTTTCAGAAATGTATTGGAAGATTAAGGTGACTGGGGTTATTATTGTTCCTTTTTCAGAGCCCAGGCAGACATTATTTATTAGCACTATTTTTACCATAGTAGTTGATTTTGAATAAACATTAGGATTCTACTCCATCTGACCCTCACTGGAGTGTTGCAATCTCTGTTGCTGCTGCTGTTCTAAATGTGATTGCAGATGCAGGAGCTCAGCTAGAACATACCGTCTTCACACACAGGAAGGAGAAGGTTTCACAGGAAAAGTGCCAGTAAAGCAGGAGACCAAAACAAGCTCAGAGTGAGATGGTTTGATTTTCCGTGTGCTCTGTCAAAACCAGGTCTTTGGCCAGTTTCTGCCTTCCACTCAATTGCAGGCTCTCCCGTGCCCCTGTGGGTGCCGAGGGCAGCCTGAGCACTGAGGAGCACCCTGCAGCCCTGGGGGAGCAGGGGCTGCTCCTGCTGTCCCTGCTGTCCCTGCCACTCCTGCCCATCCCGGCTGCCTCACCTGGGGGCTTCCACCCCCTCCCTTGGTCACTGCCTGGAGATCTTCTGGTTGATAATCAGCATCTTTTGGAGAGAGCTGGGGAGTGGTTCTCTTCTTGTTTTTTTGGCAAACCCTTGGCTTCCAGGCTTTGAGAGTCTGGAACATGAAAGAGATGGGGGCAGGTTTTCCTAAACAGCAAAAGGTGCCCCTGCAAAGTCGTTCTCATACAGAAATGCATGAACTTGTATGTGTGTGCTTCCAGACGGGCCTGCAGCTGGCCTCTGGGGCTTGGTCCAGCTTGGGAGTTAAACCTTCACACCTTTTTCTTGTTTGAGGGGTTGAAGTGGCAGCCCCTGAGCCTCTGCACCTGGGCATTAAACCCTCAGGGACACCTGACCTGCAGGACAGGCTTGGTGCAGCTGCAGAGGTGGGATTGTTGAGGAGAGCAACGGAGAGCAGAGAGAGAAAGAGAGAGAGAGCTGAAAGAGGCTCCGTGGGTCAGGCAGGGAGGGGTGGAGGGAAAAGGGAGGTAAGGGATGAGGGGTGGTGGGGAGAAGGGAGATGAGGGATGAGGGGTGGTCACCCCTGAGTGCTGTGGGCACAGGGACAGGGGCAGCAGCAGTGGCCAGGCTGAGTCCCAGGGCCCCATCCTGTCCCACGGTGCCCAGGCCAGCAGGGAAATGTGGCTCACAGCCACCCCACAGGCAGGGCCCGTCCCCTGTGGAGGGCTGCACCTGAGGCTGTTGGAGGCTCTCTGTGCCATTTGGGATGCCCACACAACACCGGCAGGGCAGAGAGGAGAAATGGGGAGTTTTTCCCCTGAGCCACCCCAGCGAGGGCGCAGACAGTTTGGACGAGCTGTGGAAGCTACCCAAATAGCCTAAATAACCACCAGGCCAGGCTCCTGCCGGCCCCAGCAGTTGCTAGCGGCTGTTCCGAAACAAACACAAACCCAATCGCTCTCAGAGTCATTCTCAAAGCACGAGATAAACTTCATCCTCTCCACTGCTGCTGCCAGAGGCCAAGCAATGACCCCTCAGACACCCCCAGGCCCCTGCCTGGGGCTGGCCTGGGCTGTCCCTGCAGGGACATCTCGGGCTCGTGCTCTGCTTCTGCAAACGCTCAGAGCCACCCCTGCTCCCGTGCTCAGGGAGAGGCTGTGGCCACCGTGTCCCACCTGGGCACAGCTGGGGCAGCTGGATCACCCCTCCCCCAGCCCCTCCCTGTGCCAAACCATCACCCAGCCAAGGGGGGTGAGCATCCTGGGAGGGAGGCACACGTGGAAAGGAGGGGCTGGCACCCAGAGCCTGTGTCACCTCCCTGGTGCCGCCGGTGGGGCGGGAGTCCGGCCATTCCTGGCAGGTTTTAGTAGAACTTCAGCTATATTTAGATGAAAAATAAATACATTCTTGGCTTGCACACACTTTTTGATGCCTGATGAATGAGCAGGACCTCTTTCACAGGAAGCTGTCACATTCCTGGGGCCCTGCTGGGCAGGGAGCGGGGCCCTGCCAGCCTGTGCAGGGTGTCACTGCAGAGCCTGGCCACGGCTGGCACTGACAGCTGCACTCTGTGTTTGTTATCAGTGCTGCATGGGAGTGCCAGAGCAACCTGGGCATGCTGACATCCTCAGCCTGTGTGCTTGTGAGGGCACAGGGACCCTGGCTGGGCTGGGCTGTCACAGATGCTCCCTGGGGACAGGACCTGAGTGTGGCCCATTCCAGCACTGTCACAAGGGATGCTCGGGGCCTTGGCTAGCTCCTGAATTTCTCCTTATGGACTTGCTGCCCAGGAATTCCCACAGCCTGGTCCTGAGCACACCCACCCCATGTGTCTGTACAGCTGCCAGGAGTGCAGATGCCACTGAGGCACCTGCAGCTGGGGCACAGCTGTGGCTTGGATTAAACTGGCTGCTATTCCAGTCCTCCAGAGTCTGAGCAAGCCCTTGGTGAGGCCCCATCTGTGCCCGAAGGAGCAAATTCTGCTGGGTGAGCCCAAATCTTCCCTCACCGCCTCCCTGGACCTGGGTCTTGGGAGGGTTTATAAATCAAGTTCAATCCTCTGATGCTAAATTCAATTTCATCCAATAAAGATGAAAATCTGGCAGTGCCCACGCTGCCAGCTCAGCCTCCTGCTCGGTGTCAGGGGAGTGCAGCATCACAGGGGGAGGTGGGCAGGTTCCCAGTGGGTTTGGCCGGGCTCCCCTGTGGAATCCCTCTGCAGCTCTGTCCTTCCCCAGGGTGCTGAGCACGCCAGGATACCCCAAACAGCTCCTCCATGCCAGGAGGGCTGGAGCCTTGCACTGGGCCCAGCAGCTTCCCAGTGGCTCCCAGCAGCTGCTGCCCCAGCCCAGGAGCTTCCCCCTGCTGCAGCACGGTCCAGCTTCCTCCCTTTGGCTTCAAGCCCCTTTCAAGTCACATCTCTTCTCTTGCCCAGAACAGGTTTGTTGCGGTGTTGAAAAGCCAAAGTCATGCTGCAGGAACTCCCCAGAAAAGTCTTTTCCCAGGAAAGAAGTTCTCAGGGATTGAGTGTCCCTCCGTGGCAGCACTGGGATCCCTCCCACGCCGCCCTCCGGCCCTGCCGGCGCCTGGGGAGGAAGGAGCTCTGGCTGGGGCTGATTTTCTCTGCTCTTCCCAGGTCCTGCAGGGATTGTTCCAGCACTGGGACTCGCAGCCTCTGGGCTCTCAACGTGGTAACATCATCCCTGTGCTCAGCGCTTGCTGGTCATCAGTCCAGCTCCCATTTTAGGACATATTTTCCCCAAATCGCTGCCTTATTTGGCCTTCCCCCTGTGGTTCTGGTGACATCACCCAGCAGGCAGTTGGTTCCAGGGCCACCACCCCATGGGACCCCGTGAGGAGCCGCTGTGGGGAGGATGGGGCGCGGGGTCCCCTCGGTGCCTCGGGCTTGGCAAGGAGCTCTGGCCCTTCCCCACGGGAGATGCCAGCTGCTCTGGCTGGCACGTGGCAGGGGACAGCACCCTGCGTCCTGCCCAGGCACCGGGGGTGTTTGAGGGCCACCTGCCCCAGGTCACCCACGGAGCCTGTCACTCGTGTCTGTCCCCACAGGCAGCTCTGTCCTGGGGGGAACGCTGCTCCTGGGGCACGTGTGACAGTGACACCCGTGTCTCGTGTCTGTCCCCACAGGCAGCTCTGTCCTGGGGGGAACGCTGCTCCTGGGGCACGTGTGACAGTGACACCCGTGTCTCGTGTCTGTCCCCACAGGCAGCTCTGTCCTGGGGGGAACGCTGCTCCTGGGGCACGTGTGACAGTGACACCCGTGTCTCGGCTGCCAGCTATTCACCCTGGGAACAGGCGTTCTCCCCCTGGAGCTGCCCCCAGGGCCCTGCCCTGCCACCAGCGGGGCTCTGCCCCCCGCCCATGCTCCCAGCCCAGGAGGACGTGGAACACCAGCCCATGTCCCTGGGACACAAATAAACTGCCTCGACTTCCCTGTTCTGGAGCCTCTCCTTGCCATGTCAGAACTTCACAGCCCAACTCATCTCCCTCTGGCTGAAACACTGCTATAAAAAACTTCTGTGCCAAGAGCTAATTAGAAATAAAAAGACTTATTTTGAAAAATCAGATGAAGGGGATTTCTGAGTTAGGGATATTTCCTGATTGCATAAACGCAAACAAAACACAACTGGCATATGAATGGTTCTTCAGAGAAAACCCAATTTATTTTGCTACATTTAAGAATGAATCTGAGTCATTCTGTTACCAGCAGTGGTGCTGCCAGCTTGTGCTGCTGGTATTTCTGGGGACAGAATGGCTGAGGAATGTTGAGTTCTGGATGTCCATTGGCTGGACCAGGACAGGGCATTTTCCAGGATAAGCTGCTCTGACATAATGAGAACTAATTTAGAATTTTATATGTGAGTTTTATTTCTAATTTTCTATACTATTTATGTGGAAAACCATAACGAAAATCTCTGTCTGAGGCAGGATTCATGAAGCAGCAGCAGGAATTGTGCTCACCCCTTTGGTAACTCCATGGGGGTTGGAGTTCCCTTGACATCTTGCATCTATTTTTGACATGGAACCACTCAGATGGTGAAGACATCAGCTGGCCACACTTGTCCTGCATTATGGAAAACAAGGAAATGACTCTTCCATGTGGGAAGGGAAGGAAAAAAGGCCCTACAAGTGACTGCAAAGAATTGTTTAGGCACTAAGAACATATGAAATAAATTGGATTTCATTTTAGAATTAAGGAGGAAAGTCCAGGGAGGCTCTGAGACAAATCTGAGCCCATGTGAGAGTTGCAGTTAATTGAAGTGTCTCAGATGTGTTTTTTCTGAACCATTTGGAATTTGTTTTCCCAGAACTGGGATCTCTTTCGGAGAGCTGTGACTGGGGCTCACACACATCACTTTGAATTTGATGCTTCAAAACTGGCTGGGGTTGCACACCCAGCTGCAGCTGAACGCCAGGAAATGTGGATCACTGTCAGCTTTTCGTTTCCCCAGGGCTTTCTGCGTGGTCTCTGCCTCTCCAGCCCTGCACCAGCTCACTCCCAGGGGAAGCAGCCCGGAGCTCTGAGGAGCCCGTGACGCCAGGACACACAATGCCCATGAGCTGCAGCACGTGCAGCTGCTGTTGCTGAGCCAGATGTTTCACCAGGGCTCAGGGAATTCCTCTGCAGCCCCGTGGAAAGGCTCAGAGATGGATACTGGCTCTGCACAGGGACCCAGCCAGCTGAACGAGACACAGGCAGTGAGTAAAGGTCTCTTTTATGAAAGAAGGCCATTAATGCTTTGCCAAGACCTTCCCTTGAGAGTGCCTAAATAAATTCCCTGGACTGACAGCACTTGCAGAGCTGCCCTGTGAGTGAGAGGGACTCGGGGCTGCTCAGCTCCTTCCTTCTGGGTGTGCAGCCCTGAATTCACTCGGGCAGGAAAGGTCATTTTTCAAATCCAAGGAAAACTTGTTGCAGCAATTTTTCTTTTCTGGTGACTTTACAGGGACTAAACATATTCTGGAAATCTCCAAATCTCCAAGTGGCCTTTAATTAACTAATCTTGATAAACTGACTGTGCCTAATGTTGGGGGGTTTTCCCAAAGTCCTGGCCTTTGGGATGGACCTTCCTGCAGCAGGAAGAGCACAGGGCTGTGACAGACAGCCTTGGTGGTGCCACTGTGCCAGGGGAGAGGAGGGATCCTAGAATCACAGCTTGGTTTTGCTTGGAAAGGACCATAAAGCTCATCTTGGTATGGGGTTATACCCCTTTTTGTGAGGGGAAAAGGGCCAACGAGCTCTGTCTGTGCTCCCTGCAGCCCCTGCGCACACGCTCATGCCACAAACCGAGATTGAACCCTTTGTTCCTCCGCCTGTAACTGCCCAGCACTTCCTGCAGCTGCAGGGCAGCGTGGGGGACACAGCCCTGGGCTCGGGGTCCTTTTCCTGGGGCTGTTTCCAGCCCTTGTGGTGCCAAACCACAGCTCTCAGCGAGAGCCAACAGCGAGGAGACAGGACCCAAACCTGGGACAGGACCCAAACCTGGGACAGGACCCAAACCTGGGACAGGACCCAAACCTGGGGACAGCGTGGCCCCTGCTCTGTGACTCAGGGCATGCTGCCAAAGGGGACATGGCTGGGGCCACTGGTGCTCTGGGGCTGTGAGAAAAGCCCCCCCTTATCCCCAGACTCAGAGCCAAGCTCCTCTCTTTGGGCACACAAGGGAGCCCAGCCTGATTTCCCACTGCCAGGACTGGCAAACCATGACCCCCAGGCTTTGCCAGCCTTTCCTTAGAGTGCTGGCAGGAGCAGTGACAGACTGAACTGCAGAGGTGAACAGCTGGAGGCCTTCCTCACCCCCTGCCAGCCAGGGCTACTGAGGGCCAGCAGAGCCCCATGAATATTCAGAGCACAGCTCCCAACCTCAGGCTCCTTCTTTGTTTTTGAGAGAGAAAACCCAGTATTTGCAGAGCCACTCTCCTAATATTTTGCCTGAGCAGGCTAATTGTTTTTCTCCTCAGCCCTTCATGGTTGCTGTGCTGCGGGCAGAGCTCAGGCACTCCCTGAGCAGATATCCAAGTTTGTTTAAATCCCAGGGGCTGGTGTCAGCCCCAGCCTGTGCCAGGCAGTGCCTCCAGGTTGGGAGGGCTGGGGCACAGCCAGGCTTCAGCTGAGCTGAGCAATGCTGGCTGTTCTTTAACACTGTCCAAATATTAACTCTGCCCAGAGGATGTGGAGGTGTTTCCTTGACATGTCAGCATCCGGAGCAGCCACTGCCAGACACAGCATCTCCCTCCACCTCCCGTGCAGCCCGGGAGCTCCGAGGGAAAGGGCAGGCAGCAGAGAAAGGGAAGGCAGCAGAGAAAGGGGAGGCAGCACAGCCCCTGCGACAGGGGGACTTCACAGGCCAGGCTCCTGCTGCCAGCCCTGGGCCAGCACGGCCCCAGGTGCCACTGGCCCGGGAGGGAATACGGACACAGGGGCTGGCCCTGCACCGATCCTTCTTTGGAGCCACATTAGATACAGTTCCCCTTGCTCCTGGCTTGCTTCAGGTGATGTTAGCATCTTTTGTAACAGTTTTTGAAATCAGGCAACAATCTACAAAACCCTCACTGTGGAGAGGGTGATTTTTTGGTGACTTGGCTGAAGAAAGGGAGTTGAAAAGTAAACTCAAGCTCAAATTAGATTTGTATAAACATAACCTCACTTTTTACAGAAGAACACACAGCCACAGGGGCTTTCTTTAGCTCTGCCCTGAAGTAGCAGCTGCTGCAGGTCTCAGGAAGTTTCCACTGAAGCTCACCTGCACTTCATGAATACTTGCTTTTTCACATCTGAATTTTTCTCTCTGGGGCTTTTAAGCAAGTTTTATTGTAGTGTTTATACAGCCAACTCACTCTGCCCTTGGTTTATGTTTTTCTTGCCTGCAGCCACTGAATTTTGAGGTTTATTAGTTACAGGTATCTGAAATCACATTTTTTTAGCATTGACTGCCTAATAAAGCCCCTTAAAAGTTTCATTTTAAGGCAATTGTCCTCCACTCCAGGATCAGGTTCTTACTGAGTTATACCCAGGATCAACAACTTCTTTATGGCTGTTTGTTACCACCAAGGTAAGTAACAAGAATCCCATCCATTCCAATAAATCAGCTCTGCATCAATTCATTGGAGAAGTGCCCGAGCAAAGAGCTGCTTTTGGAAACCAGCTGTAAAGGAGAAGCTGATTGTTTTCTGGCCTGGAATGATGCAGAGCAGAGCCTGAGCACCATCAGTGCAAACCCCCACCCTGGGGCTCTGCTCTCACCCAGAGCCAGGCTCTGCAGGGAAAGAGGGACCACTGCAGTTTTCCCCCTCACACAAGGATGTTCTGCACAGTTCCAGAAGCACAGGGGGTGCAGAGCTGGCTCCAGGCTCCCCACACCATCAGTGCCCCACAAATCCCTCCTCCTAGCCACTGACCCCTGCGGACAGGGCTCCTTCCACATGGCTCCAGTGCCAACAAACAAATAATTAAAGCTCAGTGTGCAGGTGTTTTCCATCGACCAGAGAAACCTGTTCCATGCCTCCAGACCTCCCTCCCTTCTGACTGCCTGGAGAGACCCGTGTGGGGCAGGGTGGGGTGAGCCTTGCTGTGAGATGCCAGCCAGCTTCCTCTGGGGGCTTCCTCTGGGGGCCCTGGCCCTGGAGTGGCAGCCCTTTAACACCGAGTTACCGTCCTGCTGCACTGGGACTGGGAGCTTTCTCTTATTCACAGGAGCTGAGAAACTGAATTTCCAGTTTAATACTTTGTTTTGGCCTGAATATCACAAATATTCAGGAGGAGCCAGCAGTGACTGAAGGGCTCTCCCCTCCCTCCCTCCTCTCGCTGTGCACTCGCTGCAGGCACGGCTCTCTCACTGGTTTCCTCCCCCTGAGCAGGTGAAGCTCCTGTGCCCAGGGGCAGGGCACAGAAACCTCCCTGCCTGAGGCCAGCCCCTCCTCGGCCCCGCTGGGGATGGCCCTGGGGCCGGGGGGTGTGGGGAGGAGGGTGACCCCCGTGCAGCCACCGCCCTTCGTGCTTCTCCCTGCTTCCACCTCCACATCACAGACAGAGGGGCCCTTTCTCTGCCTAGAGTATTTCCTAAAAAAAGGGACCACAAATGAGACAGCAACTGCAAATACTTGCAGATTCAGAGCAGCTAAGCTCTGAAAAACTTCAGCTTGCCACACTTTTGCTGAAATGTGGCTTCTGCCCAGCCAGTGGTTATTTCTCTGTAGGGAGGCTCTGCCCTCCCTCTCTCCCACCCCTGCTCCTGGCTGGGTTGGCAGTGGGGCAGCAGGTGAAGGATTTTTGTATCCAAAAATACTTTATTTAAAGTTTTGGGAACATTTAAATGTATTGTCAGTCGTATTTAGAACAACCACACAGAATGCTTGAGTTTAAACTGGAGCTGGGTGCTCACACAGGAGGCACAAATTCCCTGTGCTGGCTGCCCTGGCCGCCCCAGGACACGAAGGGCTTTGTTTGCAGCCCCACAGGCTACAGTGCTGTCCTTGCTGGGGGCAGGATCAGCTCATGCCTGCCTGAATTTCAGTTCCAATATCAACACTAAAGGCTCCCGTATGTTTCGAGCTGTTTGATGCATTAATTTCACGCTTTTGCTCCTGATACTGGAGAGGCACAGGATTTTGTTAAGCTGTTTAATTGCAGTAAATTTCTTTAGCAGACAGTATTTTACGAGCTGCAGAAATACCTGCAAGGCTTGAGCAGGTGCCAGCAGTCCCAAAGCCTGAAGCCAGTAAGTGAGTGCTGGAGCAGGGACTTCCACAAATGACAATTTATAGATCACAAAATCACAGCTCAGAACATGCTGCACTGGGCTGCCACTACCCCTTGTCCACAGTCCCTGTGCAGCTCTCTTGGAGCCCCTCTAGGTCTGGAAGGTATCTACAAGCTCTCCCTGGAGTCTTTCATTGTGCATAAAGTGAACTTGGCCCCCCTCCTGTCAGAGGCCACTCCACAGGTGGGTGGTCAGGGAGGGTGCTGGGGACGACCCAGCCCTGCCCTCGCAGCCCCCAGGAGTGAGGGCTGGCCAAGAGGAGAGGGCCAGCCCAGTGCTGCCCCCAAAAGCTCTCCTGTCCCCGTGCCCCTGCTCTGACATTTGCTCCCACCTGTGTTCTTCTGCAGCCAAGCACCAGCTCCTCTCCACGGCCACCCGCTGAGGCTCGGCTGGTTTTTAACCCTGCCTGGGCTGGAGGGGGATCCCCCTTTCCCCCAGAGCCCCCCGGGCAGGGGAGAGGGGAGGGTTACCCACAAAAGCAGGGCTCTACTGAAAACCCCACCTCTGAAGTGCTCATGTGTAAGTGTGATCCCCAAATGCAGCAGAAGTGCCACCCATGGGGGTGGCAGAGACCTCAGCCCCCTGCTCTGCTCCCTCCCCCTGGCTCCTGTAGGACCCCAGCGTCCCCAGAGCTGTGACAGGGCTGCTGGAGGCACTGCAGGGCCCCAGGAGGGGCTGTGCCCCACATGGGGCTCAGCTGTCCCGTCCCTCTGTCCCACCCCAGCTGTGCAGGCCCACAGCTCACCTGCTCATCTTGCTGCTCACCTGCTCAGCCCTGCAGCAGCTCCAGCTTCACCCAACTCCCACCTCCGAGTTATTCCAACACAAGTGAGCCAACACCCACCCAACGGGGCAGGCCTTGAGGGGAAACCAGAGCCTGCTGAGCAGAAGGAGCCCCAGCAGGTGTGAGCTCCTTGGACACTCACCTCAGTGAGAAAACATTCCAGTTCTCTGGCAAATCACAAAGACAGTCTAACAGAGCAGACTGAGCACAGACTCCTGCCAGCCTGGACTGCCTGATGTCAGTGAGTATCAGAAGCATCACTGGGTGTAGGGAACAGTGAACACCAGCAGGGACTCAGTGCCAGGCCCTGGGACAGTGCCAGGCCTGCGAGGCAATGGCCGAGCTGTGGGACAAGGAGCAGGGCAGAGCCCAGGGCAAGGAGCTCCCAGGGGAAGGTACAGCTCCCTGGCACTTGGAACGGGCACTGAAGTATTGCAGGGACAAAGGGACATTGCAGCACCTCAGGGACACACACACACACTCTGCCCCCCAAGACAGCTGAGGCTGTAAAGCTGTTTTCCACAAAATTCTTTACATTCCAGTTCCAGGGTGGCAGCTCCATGGGCTGAGTCAGCCAGTGAGCAGGCAGAGCCTGCCCTGCCCCTCTCACCAGGGTGAACCCCTTGCCCTGTGTGCCCACTCCTTGGTTTTGCATCGTTGCACAGGACAAAGCCCCAGCTGCGTGTGGCTGCAATTTTCTGTCATTTGCTTTCAGCGAGTTGATCAAATTCCTCAAACCCACTGCCTTGGCACAGTGGCAGCAGCCTGTTAGCCTGATTCCAGTAAGGATTTAAAAACCACAAACACCCCTTGTTTTCGACCACAACTGTAGGTTTAGTATGCCAGAAGTTACTGTTGAGATGTGTTATTTCCAAAAGACTATTGCAAGATTTAGTCATAAGAAGGTTGGACAGACTTGATAAAAACCAGCACAGCCCAGCCCCTCCTTTCCAGTTCCTCCTGGCCAGGTATACCGTGCACCTCCCACCGTGGGCACAAGGGCTCCCTGGCACATCCAAGAGGACCCAAGGAAACACTTTCCTCACGCTGTGCTGGATGCAAGGGCACATGGAGCTGCTTGCAAGTGAATAGTCGGACTCTTAAATTTTTTAACCTTCCCCTTCTCCTGTATTTCCAAATGCCCCCAGTGCTGGTGGGACCTTGGGGAGCCCGTGGGGCCCCGGCTGCCCCTGCTCAGACCCTGCTCTGGCTGCAGGTGGTGCACAGGAGGCTGGCGTTGGCCAGGGTGAAGGGCTTGCCCGTCAGCAGCGTCTCGCACTCCAGGCAGGCAAAGTGCTTGTTGTGCCAGGCCAGCCCTTCCACCTGCTGGAAGTCCTCCGAGAAGATGATCTACGGGACAGACAGACAGACAGACAGACAACTGCTTATTTCCACCACCTCACCAAGCTGGAGCATGGCAGGAGGAGGGAGAACCACCCCACACCTCCCACCAAGCCCATCAGCCGTGGAGGTCAGGAATGGGTACACAGAATAATCCCAGGATGGTTTGGGTTGGAAGGGACCTGGAGAGGTCACCTTGTCCCACCCCCTGCCATGGGCAGGGACACCTTCCACCTTGCAGCAGCCCAGGCTGCTGAGCTGCCTGACTGAGTCTGGCACTGGCAGGAGCAGAGGGCCACTGGTGGTTCCCACCCAGCACAGGGGGATCAAGAGGGTCTGCGGCTGGTCCCCACCCTGGCCCAGGGGGTCACAGGGACTCTGGTCACTGCCCGCCCGGCACAGGGGATCACAGGGACTGTGGTCACTGCCCACCTGGCCCAGGGGGTCACAGGGACTGTGGTCACTGCCCACCCGGCACAGGGGATCCCGGCTCTCAGCGGTCCCTACCTCGTCGCAGCCGGCGCAGCGGGGCCGGAGGCTCTCGCAGTAGTGGCGCCCGCACCAGGCGGCCCCGCTCTTCCAGAAGTAGATGAGGTCCACGAGGGGCTCGGCGCAGCGGCAGCACACGAAGCAGGCCGGGTGCCACAGGCGGGCGTAGCCGGCGCGCTCGGCGTACACCACGGGGCAGTCCCCGGGCACCGGCTGCTGGCAGCTCTCGCAGCGCTGCAGGGAGAGGCGGCGGTCAGCGGGCTGGCACGGGGAGCACGCTGCTGGGAGCTCATTTCTGAGGGGCCTTTGGGACCCCTCCCAAACTAAAACCTTCGCCAAAACCCAAAGGTTTTCAAAGGAAGAGTTAAGAATTCCTACAGTGCAGGAGTGCAGCACATCAAAGATGTACATTTGAAAAGAGATCAGGAACTTTGGTCTTTTCTCATTGTTTTCTGTCTGTGCCTAACTCAGTTGTCACTCCACAGATTTCAGCAAGTGTTTTCTTTTTCTAACAGGCCACAGAGCCAGAATTAGACGTGATTAATCTCAAGATTAATGGCATCCATGCATATTACACACCAGACCAACTAGGTCTGCTCTTTATCTGTGCCTGCAGAGCAATCCTGTGATTAGTGAAGAGCCAGCCTTAAAGCTCCGCTCAGAGGCTGGCAGGATGTTGTTCCAATTCCCACTGAAGCTGGGAGCAGCCTGTGTGTCCCACGGGCTGTGGGTACACTGCTGTGCCCCATCAGAGCGTTGGCACAGCAGTGTCCCTCTCCAGCACGCTGCAGGTGGCACAGGCTCAGGGACTGGGAATGGCCCTGTGATCAGATGACAACTTACAAACAGACCAATTTAAGTCAACCAGTATAATCATAGAACCATAGAAGGGCTTGGGTTGGAAAGCACCTTAAAGATCACCCAGTTCTGACCCCCTGCCATGGGCACAGGCACCTTCCACTCGCCCAAGCTGCTCAAGAGGAGAGGAGCCACAAACCCAGGATTTCTCAGTAGCAATAAACTGACAGTGCCTGAGCTGCAGGAGGCCATCAGGGATGGGGCAGGGATAGAAAAGGGACAATTGCCAGCACTGCCAGCCCCTTGCCCCAGCTCACACAGGAGTGCTGGCACGCTGCTCTTTGCACTGACCGAGTTTCCTTGCCCTCCTCCCTCCTGTCACACAGTGGAGGCCACGGGACCCCTGCACCCTGCAGGTGGCTCTCTCTGTGGGGTCACCGATCGTCCTACACCCCAGGCCTTTCCCCATGGCCTCCTCCCTGCCCCAGGGGGTTTCAGTGCCTGCCCCAGTGCCCTGGGCACATTCTGCCACACCGATGGGCACTGCCCGCGTTCCAGGGAATCCAGGCTGAGGAGCAGAGGCAGCCGCAGGAGACAGAACGTTTCCTGGCTGGCTGCTCTGTGCAGCTGGAAGGGGAGAGTGTGCTGACACTGCTCCTTCCACCACGGAGGGCTTCAGACACATTCTGAGCACTGCCAGCCCCACGTCAGTGAGGGGGAAGCTTGGCACGGAGCACAGCTGTGGCGTGTCTGCTCTGGCTGAACGAGCACAGCGCGGAGCAGCTGGCACAGCCCCGAGGGCAGAACGGGCAGAGGGCACCGAGGGCTCTGCACCCATCACACCGGAGCCAGCCCTTTCCTCTACACCCCCAGCACCTCCCTGAGGCACCAGATTTGGGGTCAGCCCTGGAGCCAGACCCTGCAGCTGCCTCTGCTCTGCCAGCCCCAAGAAGCCACAGACCCAGCAGCCCAGCCCTGCTTATCGTGCAGGATCTAAAGCAAGAACAAACACAGCAGTTTCCAGCCCTGAGCTCAAGTTTCTTGCCAGCAAGAACTGTTAAAAAAACAACTTATTTTGCTGTTTCTTTCTATGGAAATTATTCACAGGGAAAATCTATTCACAGGGCTTTTCCCAAGCATTGTATAACCTCCATATCCTGCTATTTACACACTACAAAGAGGTGATCCTTCAAATTTGAGGTGGGATTACAGCTTGGTGCTCCTTTTACATCTCCATCATGCAGGCAGAGGAGTGAAGACTTTATTAGCTGCATTACCAGAGGTGTTGGCCAAAGAAGTGTCCTGTTCTCTTAAGCTTTCCCATCCATGGGCACACCAGCTCCTGCTCTGCAGTGCCAGCTCCCAGGGAAGGAGCTCCCAGACACCACCAGCACTCTGAGCATTCCCTGCATTGCTGGCCTCAAGCTTTTGGGAACAATGATTAATTTGGATCAATTGCCTCAGGATTTGATTTGATTCCGGGGCAGGAATCAAATCTTGTAACACCAGAGGAGTTCCCAGTTCTGGGGGGGTCAGGATTCTGTGCTCTGTGGAGAACACTCATCTTGTGGGACACACTTGCAGCAGGGATGTGGAGGTAGACCTGCTGTGGTCAGCAGGGCCAGTGGCCCCAGTCCTCCCTGGCTCTGCCATGCCCTGGGCTGTCCCAGTGGATCTGACACTGCTGTGAAAGCTGTTCCATTTTTCAGCTGGTGCCTTGAGAGAAATGATGCTTCAAACTAAGGAGAATAACATCACAGTTATGTATTTATTTATTTGAAAGGATGAACTCGCAGTTTAAGTAAACCCTCATTGCTAGGATGACTTATTGATATGTTTAAAGGAAACCTTCCTTTTTTGGCTATTTTTTATCTTAAAATTCAGTGTTTTGTTGCAATAGTGAAAATCATTACTGTGTCACTGGATTCAAAGTCTGAAGTACGTTAGCAGACCATGGCAGAGGGGAGACATTACCCAATATGGACTGAGAATGAAAACTGCTCTTTCATGTACAACCTCAGTGCAGGAATGGCAGGAAAGAATCTCCTCTTAAAAACACTTGGACACCATTTGCTTTTTCAGCTTTAAATCCTCTGCTGCAAGTCACCCTCACAAGGACCAGGACAAGGTATTTCCACTCACCATATTTTATGATAAGCATCTGCTCAGCAGCCACTCCAGACAGCACTGGGGGAACATAAATCTAAAAGGGTGTTGAGGAATCTCAGCCATTTCTCTGTGGAAATGTATTTGCATGCCCAGGGACCCAGGGCAGCTGTTTACTTTTCCCCAGAGCAATGACAGCCCTGGGCACACTATCTCCAAGTTCACAGCTCTGTGTTAACGGGACAGAGCCTTCACCTCCTGTCATCTGTGGTCCTTCTGGGTAAGAAGCCTGCCTGGAAATATTGACCCGCATCACAGAATGGTAAAGGTTGGAAAAGACCTCCAAGATCCTCAAGTTCAGCTTTCAACTGAAACACTGCCCATATCATCCAGGGACATGTCATGCCCAACCTTTCAGAGCTGCCAAGAACCCAGAGCTAAAATGAGTTCCCACAGTGAGAATTCCCTGACCTTGGTGGCTCGGCAAGGCCTTTGCTGCAGAGAAAGGAGATGAAGAAGAGGAGAATGCCCCTCATCAGCCCTGTCAGATGGACCCTTGTGCTCAGCAGGGCTGGCTGGAGCAGAGGGGCCCTCCAGGCTCTCACAGTGCTGCTCCAAAGCATCGTGATGTGACCGAGCACCTGCAGCAGGCATGGAGAATCCCCTGGGGGCAGGACGGGGACAAGGCACAGATCACCCTGCCTCCCTGCTGGGATTTTTTCTCCCTCAAGTTGAGACCAAATCTATTCCCAGTAGCTCCCCGAGCCTGGAGCAGCCCCAGTGCTCCCATCCCATCCCATCCCATCCCATCCCATCCCATCCCATCCCATCCCATCCCATCCCATCCCACCC
>VXBC01003182.1:110799-126367 GCA_013399945.1 Ploceus nigricollis | reverse complement strand
GTGGAGTGGGAGCTGCCGCGCCAGCCGCCGCCGGCGATGGAAGGCGCCCTCCGTGCCCGCCACCGGCTGCAGCTCCTTGGGGACCAGCTCCATGTACTGCATGGCCTGCACGGGAGACACGGAGGCACAGCCTGGCACAGCCTGGCACGGAGGTGCTCCACTTGTGCCACGCAGCAGAGCAGAAGACGCGCCCGTCCCCTCCCTTCTCCCTCTGAAGTGTATTTCTGCACCCACAGTGCAGCAACAAAAGGCTGAACTGGCTTAGATGCCAGTGCTAGCCAGGCTGTTATAAATCCTTTCATCTTCAGAAAACAGACTGGGTGTTTTTATGGTGTTTTAGATTACTTTTTGTTTGTTTTTTTAAAAACAAACCCTAGTTTGCCCAGGAAAGCAAAGCAGCACAGACAGACCTGCTTTGCACAAAAATCCCAGCGCGCCCTCCCTTGCTGGCACTACCATGACACTTTTCCATGAAATTTGATAACATAGCTGCTGAAAAGACTAAAAACCCATAAACATCAAAACCCATGAGCAGCTCCCTATCGCCTTGTGCTGGGACAGGGAGAGCTGCAGGGAGTGAGTCACTGGCCACACTGAGCACCTCAGAGCCCCCTGGGGCTGTGTGCACAGCAGCTCACAGTGAAAGACCAGCCTTTATCAATTAATGAAATCGTCATAGTACAGGAAAAATTCAGGTAGCAGTTGAGTCTGTGACACTGACAGCCACCAATTCCACCTGACTGCTGATTCCACAGCAGAGGGAAGGTGTTTGGTCACTGATGCCCTGTGACACAGAAAGGAAATGCCCACAAACTGCCCGAAATGAAGTCTCTGACTTAACTGGCCACGACCTCAGCAGCAGAGCAAACCCCTCTCAGTCTCAGGCTGGGTTAGTGCTTGAGGGCCACGGGGGCTGCACAGTTAACTTCTCCTGGCCGGGAGGAAGGGAAGGGAGTTTCCCACCCCGGCACTTTCCTATTGTAGTGTGAAGAGTGACAGGGCAGCCAGTTGGCTCCCTGCCATCCCCTGTTAGACCAGCATCCAGCTGCATTAGATTTGCTTCTTACTGGGTCAACACTTGAGAACTCAATCTTAAAAAACTTAGCAAAGAGATTTAACTGTTTGTGGCACATGGGCTGGTTCAGGCTGGGCTTTTCAATACAGAAATGCTTGCGCAGCACTGAACCCTTCAGCATGTCAGGAAAAACTTCTGAGTCCCTTCCACCTTGGCTCCTCTGAGCCAGAGAGCAGCGCTGCCGGGCGGAATTCCTGACAGGAAATGTGGAACAGCAGCAGATAATGATCTAATGGAAGCAGGGCTTCTTCCCCACGTCTTGGGGTGCAAGTTAAAATCACTGCACAGTGGGATATCAGACATCAACACGGGACATGGTGCCCCTGTGCAAAGGTGGGGTTGATGTCCAGTTTCATGGAAGGTTGTTGCCCTGTGGCAGAAAGTGGTGCTTGGGAAGAGCTTCTTGGAGAGCTGTGGGATACTGGGCAGTGATCTGGTGCACAAATGGCTTTCACAGACATGAGGAATCCTAAGAGGAATGACAGGAGAAAGAGACAAGAATTCCCTGGCTGCTCCTCCCAGGCTCACCCAGGCACTGCCCCACGAGAGGACAGGAAACAACTGAACTGATGCTGTGTGAGCAGGACCACCAGGACAGCACCAGCTCCAGCAGAGCAGCAACGTGGTGGGATCTCAGGGGAGAAACCCTCAACCCACTGATGTGCCGAGACTAATGAACATTTACACCAGAGCAAGGGGCCAGCATGGGCACCTGGAGCCTCCTGGCCTGCTCCACCTCCAGATCTCCCTTCCCAACACAAAGTGTTTGTGCTGAGAGTGAGGAAAGCAAAGCCCCAAGGCTTTTTAAAAGGCTTACTTAGAGCCTGCTCAGGGGCAGGTTTCAGTGAGATTTCACTCCCTGATCAAGGGAATGCTTGAAGTTTTAATTGCAGATGTCAATAAAAACGTGTCCAGAGAAAAGATTAGGGGGAAAAAAAAATCCAACCTGACACCAAAAACTGCCATGAAGAATAAGAAAAAGTTGCTACATCTGCTGCTATCACTTATTGTTATGGTCAATGCATCACTATGTTGCCTGAGTGCAGGTAATTTGGAGGAAGAGCATTTTAGTTTTCACTGTGCACTACTGGATCTTGGGGATATTTTATGACCTGTTCTTTTCACTGTCTCCAAGGACTTAAGTATCTGCTTCATGACTTCTGCAGGCACAGCTTAACAAGAACATGCTCTGAACTTCCTCCTATTATTGACCATCCACTTCAGCAAAACAAAAGCCATCCCAAGTTTCCAGCCTGCCTTCAGGAGGAAACCACTGGAGCGAGGCAGTTGTGCACTAACAGCTTTTTGGCCCAAATCCCTTTGAAACTATCCCGAGAGTGGCTGACATCCAACACTTCTCCTCAAAGTTTGTCAAGCTGATCTGCAAGCCAGCATTTATCAAGGTTGTCTCCAAAGCTCCTGCTTGTTGTTTACTTGAACCAAGACAGATTCCAGCCTGTCCAGGCACTATAAAGAGATCAANCCAGCCTGTCCAAGGCCCTCAGGACAACTGGCTTTTAAGCCAAATTAACCACTCTGGCTCTGGGGGCTGTGCCTGCACTTTCACACCTGTATCCCAAATTCTTCTTTAAAAAGGTCTCTGGTTGCATTTTCACCAGCTTTTTTGGTTGATTTGTATCAACAGCTTTCAGCTATTTGTTTCATTTGAGGAGCAGAAGCTCTTCACTGCCCACCCCTGACAGTGGAATCCAGAAGGGTTTATACCACAGCACAGTGAAAAGCCAGCTAAATGCTTTCCTGCAAGAAGTGCTCTGCTGGCTCACACTTCCACATGCCGAAACCACTTCCACCCCTTCCCACACAGCTGGTCCAGATGGAAACCAGGCATGGGAGGGAGGTGGAGCTGGGCTGGGGGCTTGGTTTTGGATCCAGCTCTCAGAACGGGGCCACACTCCCTATTTCGCCTTTTTACCCTGAGCTCTCTCTATAGTGTTGTTTTTATTTGGAGCAGATTATGCTTAAACTGTAAGGAAGAAATTCCCAGCTCCAGAGCTCGAGATGAGAGTGGTTCTGCCAGCAGCAGCAGTGGGCAGAGCTGCTGCCCACGCAGACAGGAGCTGCAGGCAGGAGCTCTCAGGCACTGAGCTCAGCTCTCTCAGGCCAGGCTCGCACCCCGGGCACGAGGAGCCCTTCCACTCCTGCTCCTGGGGGCAGGAAGCTGCTCAAGGCTGCTGGAACAGGGATGGGCTGCTGTTCTTCATCAAAGGGACTGTGAGGGACCCCGAGAATGGAGCCTCTGAGCCCACTCTCCAGGCAAGGACTCCTCCAGCAGCACAGGGATCCTCTCTGAGAGCAGGAGAGGAGGAGCCCGGAGGCACAACTACCCAGCTGCCCACCAGCCCCATGTGCTCCCCAGAAGCCAAACCCCTTCCTGCTCCTCTGCTTGCCCAGCCCAGACACCCCCAGGAGGCCTGGAAGAGTCGTTCTTACATCTGGGGCTTTGGAGCAGGCATGGGATCTCTCCTCAGCCATGCTTTTACTGCAGATGTGCTTTACCGAAAGACTAAGAGCTTTCTAGTTGTAAAATCCATTAAGACTTCTCCTAGAAATGTAAACAAACCTATAAAACCCAAAGGCATTCCATCCCCCTCTCCTACCTACTCTGCTTCTTTACGGGGTTTTCCAAAGCGCCGGGTGCTCCGGACATCTCTGCTCCCTGAGGCAAACCGCGGTTTTTCCTGATAACTTTATTCCAGAGCAGAGCTCTGTTCCCAGCCCGCCACGGATCCCCTTACCAGCTTCTGGGTGAGCCCGGGGGGAGCCCACTCGTAGGTGATGGTGTCGAAGGTGGGGTCCTTGCCCGAGATGTTGGGGTTGGTGACGATCATGCGGTTCCTCTTGTAGATGCGGACGCCGTCGCCGCCCTTGAGCCGGGCCGTGAGCGAGGCGTGCTTGGAGTCCGAGAGCAGGCGGCCGATCTTGCGGTCATCGTCCAGCTCCGAGCTCAGGCTGTGCTCCTCCTGGCTGCACTTGCACGACTTGCAGATCTTCCTGTGCCCAAGAGAGCATGCCCAGGCTGTGAGCTGGGCCGTGGGGTGCCAGCCCCTCCCAAGGGGCACACACAGCCTGGGCTTAGGGCATGGACAAAGGCTCAGGATGGAATGGGGTGGGTTGGGAGGACCCTACATCCCACCCAGTGCCACCCCTGCCATGGCAAGGACACCTCCCACTGTCCCAGGCTGCTCCAAGCCCCAGTGTCCAACCTGGCCTTGGGCACTGCCAGGGATCCAGGGGCAGCCCCAGCTGCTCTGGGCACCCTGTGCCAGGGCTGCCCACCCTGCCAGGGAACAATTCCTAATTCCCAATATCCCATCCAGCCCTGCCCTCTGGCAGTGGGAAGCCATTTCCCCTTGTCCTGGCACTGCAAAATCTGCTGCCTCCCACCAACAGGGAGGCACTGCCTCCCCTGACCTCTGGAAACCCCTTAAAGCATCACGAGATTGGAGATCAGTCTCCTCACCACATTCCAACAGACCAGCACCAGCCTTGCCTATTATGAATCTTTACATACCATTAAAAAAGTGACTGCTGGAAGGAACTGATGCTTAATTGACTGTAATTTGAACGATAATAGGTATAAATCACACAGACAAGTGTCTAAGGACACTCTGGTGGCCAGCACTGCCATCAAACACTAATAGCAACAGGGGCAAAGTAACTCTGACACAACCCCGAGGATTTCAGCAGGATCTTGGGGTAAGAATGAGTCCAACCAGCCTTTAATGGAGTCAATTAAAAAAATGGTTGTGCTTCCACCAAATGAGTGCTTTAAAGTTTGGATTTCACACAGCTGAGGTATCACAAGTGGGAGCTGAAGGCATCCAAGGCATTCCAGCTGCAGCAGCACAGCTGGACCACAGCCTCCCTGCCTGACCACCACGGGCCCAGCGCCCTGGGGAGCTCCCCAGGAGCACAGAGGAGCCCAGTGTTTGTGAGGCAGCTCCGAGGGCACTAATTCTCTTTTAATTAGTGACATCTGGATGTCTGCATTCCATTTGACAGCCCCTTTGCTGTCCTGCTGGGGCAGGGAGCAGCCCCTGCCCTGAGCTGGGCACTGTCCTGGTGTGCTCCCACCAGCTGCTGATATCAGGGGCTATTTACCTGAAGTTGTGGTTTTAAGAGGAAAAACTGGAAATGAAGTATCACATAACAAGATGTTCTGTCACTAGGCACATTTCAGTCAGGGTGCAGGACAGGAGCAACGTTACCTCCACGAGTGTGGCTCGAAGCCCGTGCACAGCCCTCTGCAGCGCAAACAAGGAACGCCTCTTCCCACCTGGGGCTGGCTCCCCGACATCTGCAAGAGAGCAGGACATCAAACTGGGAAGGCTCTGTCCTCAGGGGCTCCCTGACAGCACTGAGAGTGTACACTGCCCTGCAGACAGTGATTTCTTCAGCCATCGCTTGTGTCCCCTGACACCTCAACTCACCCAACGCCATCTGACCATGTCCACGCAACCCTGCTACAAGTTTATCTAAGGATGATGGGGATGAAGGCTTTCCCTTCAAAGTGAGGGAAGATGGAGGGGCTGGCACATCAAACCCAGGGAACATGCCCACACCCTGGGCAGCCACCTTCACCTCATCCACAGAGACCTCAGGTGTCATTTTGATCCAGTTTACAGAGTTCATGTACTGCACATGGATCTGTGCAAGTCAGAAAGTCAGGCTGGAGACACGGAGCTGCACTGCTATTACCTGATGTTAAACTTGCTTTACTGCACCTTGGACCTCCTTGGTCTTTCTCCAAGTGTATTTTGGGAAGGTGGATGTTTCCATGCCTCTGGCACTGGGCTTTATGGGTGGTTTCCAAAGTGAACAGGAAATACAGTGGGGAGATGCTCCGGGGAGCAGAGGTGGTGGTGGAGTGACACGGGGGGCTGTGGTTGTGCTGCACTTTTTGCTGCTCACTGAAAACAGATGAAAGTCACCCATCCTTACTGCTGCAGAGACATCCTAACAACCTCCCAACAGGACTAAGACGAGCAAAAACCCACACCAGGAGCCCATAACACTGGAAAACAAACATATTTACTGCCTGCCCCATGAATTTATCAAACATGGCTTCTTGAGCGTGAGGAACGCAGCAGGGTATGGTGGGAGACAGAAACAAAGTGCTGCAGGAGGCCCAGGGCAAGGTGACACCACCAGACACTGAATTTATCTCAGCCTGGATGTTTATACAGGAGCTGTCAGGCTCCTGCCTGAAAGACATGCTTGTTCCCTGGAAAAATGAGCTGAGGGGAAAGGAGGACAGCGCCAAGCCCAGCAGGAGCAATGGCAGCACCACGGGAGGGTCACCCCAGCTCAGCAGACCCGACCCTGTGCAGTCAGAGATCAGAGCACACGGCCTCCCCCCCTCCAGGCCCCAGGAGGCAGTGCCAGGTGTCAGGGCTGGGCAGGTTCCTGACCACCCTGGCCATCACACTTTGCATTTCCCATCAGGGCTCGTGACACGCTCAGCTCTCACAGCTCCTGGCCTTCCTGGGCCATTGATCAGGCTCTGTGGAAGGTCTTTAATCTCTCTCGAGACAGGAGCTTGTTCTAGGAACTGACTTCAGCTGTGCACACACACTGAGAGCCTGTCTGACTCACAGAGTGTCTGCCTGGGGAGGGACCCACAGGGATCATCCTCCTCCAGCTCCCTGGCCAGGAGAGGCTCAGGGCTGAGCCCTGGCAGAGCAGGGGGCAGGCTGTGGAGGTGCCCTGTACTGGTACCTGCCCATGGCTCCAGTCCCTGCACGTCTCTGCACTGCCACAGTCCTTCAGTGCGAGATCATGCACTATTTAAACCACTCTCTGGCACCTCGCAGGAGGCTGTCCTTGCCAAAACCTGTTTTCAAAGGGAGGGACCAAGAGCAGTGAAAGAACTGAGGCAAAAGAGCAGATGCTGCTCCCCAGCAGGGCCCCATGGGGACCTTGGGCTGACCCAGGCTGTGTCCAGCAGCTCCAGGCTCTGAATCTCTGCTCAGAGGCAAACCCAGTGATGATGCTGCAGCCCTTCTTCCTCCTGCTCCCTCCTGCATCCACCTGTCCCACTTCTAGCACCAGGCTCCTCAAAGCCCCTGAGGGCACCCTGAGCTCTCCTCTGGTGTTCAGACTCACGCTGCAGCTTTCAGGAGGAAAAGGGTATTTGATGGCACTCAGGAAAAATATTTCACTTGCTCGGAAAACACGATGTTGCTGACAAGTACAAAGTTTTTATAAACAGATGTTCTAGAAATGACCAGATGTTTGTCTGCCAATTTTAAGGTAGGTGACAGGCCTTTACATGCCATTTTTTCTTGCCCAGAACTATTAAGTCTCCACACAAGGCTGCTCATCCTGGAAAAACCCAGCCCAAGGTGTAGGAAGTGGTCTGTGTCAGCTCCCTTTGCCTCAGGACTGCTGTTTTATTTCTGCCACATCTTTCACCTGGAATTTTCATCTCAATTTTCACCTGCAGTTTGTCCAATATTTTGAAGCCAATGAAAAGACCTCTCACCCCCAGAGTTCATAAAAATACATCTTTAAAATTGCCTTAACATGCCTAGATAGTCCCCTCTGCCTCTAATATCCAAACGGAGGATGTTTTTGATTCTTCAGCCATGTGCCAGCTGTCCAGGACAGATAAAGACACTGAGGATTCCCCAGACCACTCACAGCCCTGCCAGGTCTGGAACCATGTGCCAGGTACCACGAACTGCTGGGGTTCAGCTGGCTCTGATCTCAGTGAGTCAAACAGGAGCTGAGTATCAGCAAGGGACTGCAAGTGGTGGTTTATCTAAACACAAACATCAGGATTAAATAAACTCGTTTGGAAAGGGCTCATTCACTCAAGGGGGAAGGCACAGGGAGAAGTGTGGTCAGCAGCACGAGGAGCACAGGAAGCTCCTGGACAAGCTGACACTGGGAGCCCATGGCAGGGCCAGTGCAGGCACTCGCAGCCCCAGAGGGTGCCCAGCACCTCCTCGAGGCTCTGAAGGGCCAGGCAGGCTCTGGCTGGAGGACAGTGTTATTCCTCACTCCTCCAGAAGCAGAGTTGAGCACCAGTGCCCGGTCACTGCCCGTCCTGCCCAGGCATGGAGCTTCTCCTCACGCTCTGCTGCAGCTCCTCACATCGGCATAAAAGGAGATTTCCTTTCAAAAATTGTGCAAGACACTGCAAAACCCCAAACCCGGTAAGATAATGTGAAACAAATGCTCTGACTATCCCAGGCTCCACCTATGCCCAAGTCCATCCGAGAAGTGCAGCTGAACTTTGGCATCACCTTAAGATAAAGGGTTTGGAGACATTTGTAATGCTTTAAAAAAGTGCCAAAATCCCAAAACCAGGCCTGTGTCAACAAACTGGCTGAAGAAAAGCAAATCCTGCTCACCAGGGCTAGATAGACACTCCTTGCAAGATTTCTGTTTTGGCTTTCTGTGCCTCACAGCATTCTTGCTGTTAGAAGACAGAAAGCAAGTCGGGGCAGAGGAAATTCTTGGGTAGTGAAATGATAGGAAATCGAGGCTGTTCTACCCACAAAAACATTGCTGAGCAGGGTCAGGAGCACACCAGTTATGCCATGGTTTGCTGTTACACCGGCCAAAGGCAGGGCCATTGGTCACCGAGCAGCTGGAAAAGGGACAGCCTGGAGTGACAAGTGACAAGGAAAGAACCCAAACACGGCTCCAGCTTGGTTCAGAGCTTGGGGACTCCTCTGGAAAGGAGCACTGAGCTTCCCTGGCAGGTCTGGTGAGATGGAGTCCTGGCCAGGAGCTCTGAGCAGGTCAGGCTCCAGCTCCACAGCCTGCTCTGTCTGCTGCTCAGCTGAGACTCCACAGGGGTCTTTGTTCTCTCACCTTCTGGCCAGCCCAGCACACCTGGGCCAAGGACCCTCTGCCAAAGGCTGTAGTGAAACCAGTTTGACAGCTGGGTTTGGTGCCAGGGACTGTCCCCAGGGGCGGCAGAACCTGTAGAACTCATGCCTGTTCAGAGTTTCAGTAAACTTGGCCAGTGTGGTGGTTAATGCAGGCCATGGAGGCCCCAGCACACCCCCAGGACCCACCCAGCACACCTGTCCCCCCAGGGGCAGCAGGGCACAGGCAGGACTCTGCTCTCTGAGTGCTGTGCTCGGTGCCAGCAGAGCAGATCCACACAGGGTGAAGGGTGTCCCGTGGCACTTATCCCTCCTGGCACTGCTGCCTGAGTCACCCCTGGCTCTCCAGCCCCCAAAAGGGCTTTGGGGACACAGTGCCACAGCCACAGGCCCAGCAGGGGCTGGCAAAGGGGGCCCTCCTGCTTCCACAGAGCTTCTGGATCCCGAAAGCATTTATTGCACAACACCCTATTTGGAGACCGAAAACGGTGCTGGAGACACGTAACTACCTCAAGTATGTTTTCCCCTCCTTTTTAGGGAGGGAAGAGGAAAAGCTGGTTTCCAAAAAGTTACTCCAAGTTCACAACAGCCCTTCAGAGCTGAGGTCCTCATTTCACCTCTCCCCACAGCCAGTGCTCCCCAGTGGCCACCACAGGCTCCATCCAAACCCTTCCCTGCAGCATCAGACACCCTACCCTAAATCCCAATCCCATCCCAGGCAGGAGAGAGCTCCAGGGAGGCTGAGGGACCTCCAGAACCCTTTGGGGGAGTTCCTCCAGCTGCAATGAGTTTTGAAAATTTACAGCTGACTCTGAACTAGACCCGTGAACAAAGGAACAGGGAAAAGCCACACAATATTCACAAGGGTGGGACCAGTCTGCTCAGCACAATTGCTGAGGGACAGGGATGGATAGCAGATCATTTGTTGGCATTATTTGACTATAATAGAGCTGTGCTTGCATAATAACAGCAGGCTAGCTCCAACTTCCTTCTGGATCTCCAGTGGCTGCAGGGTGCAAGGGTTTACACCCACGGGGAATGCTGCATGCTCCAGGTCACTCACTGGCCATTTGGCTGCACTCTTCCTTTGCTGCTGATGACCAGCAAACAGAACGGTTTGGGTTGCAAGGGTCCTTAAAGTTCAACATCTTCCTTGACTGCACCTAACGTATGGTGAGGTCCAGCCTCAGGTGTGCCCAGGAACCAGCTCCCAGTCCTGGCACAGAACAGCCCAAAACGTCCCTGAACCTCCTGCAGGAGGCACGAGGGCTCAGCCCAGGGGCACTTGGGGCTGTTCTGCATTTCAGGAGAGGCTCCTTGACAGCAGCTGCAAGGGGAATAAATCTGAGCAAGGCAAGCAACTGCCCTTAGAAGTGCATTAACCAATAAACACATTCACTACTGCAGTTCTGAGAACAGCAAAGGGATGTTTTGATTTATTTTCTTCTCATTTTCATAGAAAACATCCATTGTAATCATGACCTGCAAGCAATTTGTTTCCCTGCCAGATTCCAAGCAAGCGTTATCCCAATTACCACACTCACAGGAAAAAAATTCCCTTACAAAAGGCTGTCTTTCATCCCAAATTCTCTCTACTGGATTTATTTAAGGCATCAATGAATGGGTTGATATCATCTGGAATACTGGAAGCACTTATTGTATTAAACTTTGCAGAGTAAGAAGTTTGCTGCCTTTTATTTCAGCAACATAAAGAGCAGGTAAAGGCACTGATACTGGAGGAAACGATTTCAATGGAGCTGCCAGATCCCAACCCACAGGATGACAGAGCTCCAGCAACCAGGGCGTCTGCAAATAGCTCCCTCTTCCAAGAGCACATAGCTGGCAGCATTCCTTTCTTCACTAACAATGTGTGAATTAATGATAAGAGAAGGGCAAATGCTGAAAAATCAGATTTTTTCACAAGCCAGACAGCGCTTCAGATACTTTGACTTAATTATAAACCCAAACCAAGATGTGAGGAAGTGTCTGGAATGGGAAGAGAACCCCCCCAAATTAATTAAACAGCAGATGTGCTGAGTTCCAGAGCACTCAGGTAAGGGTCTCAGGGTGATCTCCTGTTCCCTGCCCAGAACCAGCTGGGTCCTTCCCATCTCCCACATGAGGAGAAGGTTCTGGAAGCCACTGGGAATGGGGGCCCCTCAGGACACTGACAGGATGCACTAACAGAGCTGCTTCCATCAAATCTCCACGTAACAACTGACTGAGGACTAAGTATCTTCTCAGCAGAAGGAGAAGGATCTTTAGTGGAGGAAACAGGAGAGAGCTGAAGGTGGCACGAGGGCAGGGCCATGCCTGGGCCCCCCATCCCTGTCCCTCACCCCTCCTGCACTGCAGCCTCTCTGCAGCAGCCCTGAGCTTCACAAGCTCAGCACAAGCTGGAAAATAAAGTGAGGTGGTTTTGAGCAACACCTGAGCAGGTCTTCAGAAGGAGCACAGGAACAAGTCCAAGTGAATCTTGTGGCTGGTGATGCCCTGAACCCAAGGCAGAAGCTGAGGGACTGTGCCACCCCAAATACTGGCAAGGCACAGGCAACCCTCACGATGCTTTGGAGAGAATTTCCCTCCTGTGCCCGTGGGATGTAACCAAGCCATGGAGTCAGTGCTGGGAGCAGGTGAGATGGTACAAGTGTGGGGAATCAGGCTGGTACCAGCATTAGGAAACTCCAGCTCCCCCAAAATTGCAAATAGCTGCCTGGAAATATTCCCCTTTCTCTGAGCCCCATCTCTAAATGGAACAGTAGCTCCAAGATGGGACATCTGAGTACTGCCTTTCCTGGATGGCTGAAATGCAGTATTTCCTTCTTTAAGAAAAGGAGAAAAACCCCAGCCTAAACAAATACTCCAGACACTGCCTCTCTGCAGGACCAGAGGGATTTTGTAATTTGTAAATTGCATTTCATTGGACTCTGCTTAGCTCTAAATCCCAAAATAAGGCCTTTAACCCCTGTGCTGCTTTATGATTCCATGTCTAAAAATACTTGCCCAGAGCAGGTTTCTTCATTAAGATCCACATCTGCTTCCTCCCCTGGGCTCCAGCACAAGGACACTGCTCTGCCAGCAGGGCTCAGTCCCCTGAGGACAGTCACAGGCACCTGCCCAGGCCACCAGCCATGTGTGACTGTCCCCAGCCCTGGGACCAAGCTCCTCGTGCTCCAGGGGTGGCTCTGCAGGGACAGTGCCAGCTCCATAACAAAACTGAGCTTCTGCTAACCAGAAGCGATGAGCATGAGAACTCTGCAAGGGCCAAACCACTGCTGGGGTGGAACTGCTCAAAGCCTCGCGGTGCAGCCCCGCAGAGCTGAGGTGAGGCTGGTTTCTGCAGCCCTGGCAGGGTCTGCACAACAGAGCAGCAGCACCTTCCAGGGACTGGGGCACGGCCTCCACGCCCCCTCACTACCATCCTCATCCCCACCCACCCAAACTGCTCACAGAGCTCTGGCACATGACAGAGGTTCCTCAGCTGTGTCCCACAGAAGTGTCTGGGCAGAACCCCTGTCATCTGGGAGCTGAGCATCCTTCCCACAGAGCCAGGCCCCTGCCAGGCTGTGGGAACAGCTCGGGGCTCAGCCCAGGCACCCTGCACACCCTGACCAAGGCACCCAGGTTCTGAAACCATGAGTGACCAAGCTCAGTTTCCAACTGGCATGAAAAGTTTTGGAAAGCTCCAAGGTTTTGGACTTTACCAATGCAAGCTGCCAGTCCCAACCAGCACTGCTGTCCACATCTGCAGACACCTGCAGAGGGTTCCTCAAGCATCCAGTATTTGCTGATGAAGAGGGAGCTCCTGCCTCTCCCTGAGGCACCAAGACCCCCAGACCATAGCCTGGAGCCCATTTACCCCTGCAGCAGCAGCACTTCTCTGCTGTCCTGCAGGATGCTTCTGATGTCTGCAAGTCCCATGCTGAAGAACCGGAGAAAGAAAAAGTTAAAGAACCAAAATCTGTATTAACTGAGTAAACTTTACCTTGGCTTTGAGGGGTGCTTTCAGCTTCGTGGGTTATTTTGCTCTGACGAGAAGGGACAGAGTTTAGTGAGAACAGTCCACAGGGCCCAGACCCTGCCTGGCCAGCTGGGCCCGCTCCAGCGCTCGCGCCGTGCCAGCCATCGCCTTCTCCTGCTTTGAGCTTTAACTCTCCACTCAGAATTTAATCTAAACAAGCCCTGTGCCAAACAGAATGCTGTCCCGCTCATGCTGCTTTAATTTCCTCAGAAAGAATCCCAGAATACTCTAGGCAAGACATCAACAATAATTAAACCCAACAGTGATTGAAAATCAAATTTTCGGGGCCTCGCAACAAGCTCTAATGAGTTCCAGACTTGCCTTCCCCGACTTGCTCAGACTGGCTGTGTGACACTGCCAAGCTAAATTAAAATTTGACAGTATTCCACAGCATGCCCAGAAAAAGTGCCCGTCAGGATTCAGGAAATTAAACAGCCGTCTACTGCAGAGACACCCGTTTATGCTGGGACGTCGATTCTTCAGACACTGATTCAGGGTCTGTATTATTCTTTTTCCTTGTTTTCATTATGTCATTTCATATCCCTTTGGAAGTACAAACTAGCTGGCATGTCTTTTGTCTTCCTGCAGTGCTCAGGTGAGAGGAGACAGGCAGCTGGGCAGCAGAACTGTGCAGAGCCTGGGCATCCCCCCTGCCCACAGCAGCCCTGGGAGGGTCCCCCAGCAGAACTGCACCTTCCACTGCAGAGTCAGTGCTACTGCCTCGGATTTAAAGGACATTAAAGGTGACATCTAGTCCTTTGCCCTTCCCCCAGTGGGAGCTGAGCGTTCAGCCGCACATTTTGGGAAGTCTCTGATGCTTTCTGCATTCACAAGCCTTTTTGGGGTGCACTGTGAGCCCTCCCTGCTGCATCCCCTGCAGATGATGCTTGAGAAGCTCCTGGGAGATGGCTCCAGTGCAGGAACAGCTTCACCAGGGCTTATCCCACAGCAGGGGTTTGCTCAGCCCTCCCTGCTGTCCAAACCCAGCCCTGCTCCTGCACTCCCCCCCCGAGGGACCCCCAGCCCACGGCTGCTGGCAGAGCTGGGCCCCGCTCAGAGCCCCCTTCTCCAGACAAGGCAGGGATTGAGCTGCGTGGCAGGGCCAGCCTGACCACAGCCCAGCACCAGCACACAGCCCTGTGAAAAAGGCTCTGTTTTCACTCCTGTGGGATCCATCCCCACTCAGCGCCAGCAAGAGCTTCCCGAGGCTCCAGCTGGCACCCAAAGGTGCCCTCCCCACGGCAGCCAGGACCCCTGGACATGCCTGAGGTGGCAGCAGCAGGGACCTGCCGGGAGAGGACACATCGTTCTGAGTCTGGGGTGACACACCAGGAGGTCCCACCAAACCCTGGCCACTCCCGCTGGGACAGGGCCACCCTGTGGTGCCTGCTCCTGGCAGCCAGCACTGACAGCGTCCCCACGGTGGGCAGCCAACAGGGTCAGCACACAGGGAAGGAGGCGGGAGGGAAGGAAGAATCCTGAGTGCCTCAGTCCCACCTCAAGGCACCGTGCATCCCAGGAGGGCAGGGCAGGGGGATGCTGAGGGGCAGAGCCCAGCATCTGTGGGTCACCCAGACAGCAACTCCTGCTGCCAAACAGCAACTCCTGCCCACCTGCCCTGCAGGAACAGCCAGCTCGCAGTAAAACCGGGTGAAGTTTTCCTTGGGATCCGGCAGTGGCTCAGCTCAAACCCAGCGGGACAGAAGGTGCTACACCTCGGCAGCAGCCAGGCTGACCTGCCCGTCCTGACAGGCAGCGTGGGGTCCCAAGGCCAGCACTGCCAAAAAACTCCATGGCAGAGGGAAGCAACCCCCACAGGGCAGGCTCTGAGGTGCCCCAGGGCGATGGGATCACAGCAGGCTGACACGGGGTGCTGAACTCATCCCCGAACCACGCGGGGACAAAGGTGCAGAGAGGAAGGTCGCGGGAGCAGCTGCTGCCATTCCACACGCTGTGATCTGGCAAGCAGAATCCCTGCACGGAGCCCAGTGCACAGAGCTCACAGGCACTGCGGGAAGAGCCGGCATTTCTCGAGTAAGCACTCTCCAGAGGGTCCAGGAGGGGACAAGCGACTCCCTGCCTCCCTCGGAGCGCAGCTCAGCACAGCTGTGCCGTACACGAGTTAATTCAGACAACAAACAGCTGCTTTGCCAGCAAAAGCTTCGCTGGAGCGGTTTTTGCACTGAAATAAGCACAAAGCAGGCACAGAGCGGCTCTGGGACGGCAGCGCACGGCTCAGGTGCCTCTGACGGGCAGGGAGGAGGGCACACCGGGAGGGATGGCGGCTGTGCCCCGGCCCCAGCGGGAGCTTTGCCCGCTCGCACCCTGCCCGGCGGGCAGCGGGGCCAGGAAAGCCCGGGGATGAGGGAAATCGGGAAGATAACCCCGGCTTCCTCAGCCGCGCCGTGCCTGGGCCCACCCGCCCCTGCCGGGCACCGCCGGACCTGGAGATCGCCCCCGATGTGTCCCGGGACAGGGATCGGGATCGCTCCCGCTGTGCCCCAGGCTATCCCGGGACAGGGATCGGGATCGCTCCCGCTGTGCCCCGGGACGGGGATCGGGATCGCTCCCGCTGTGTCCCGGGACAGGGATCGGGATCGCTCCCGCTGT
>VXBC01003182.1:33818-99994 GCA_013399945.1 Ploceus nigricollis | reverse complement strand
AGAAAGAAAGAAAGAAAGAAAGAAGGAAAGAAAGAAAGAAAGAAAGAAAGAAAGAAAGAAAGAAAGAAAGAAAGAAAGAAAGAAAAAGAAAGAAAGAAAGAAAGAAAGAAAGAAAGAAAGAAAGAACGAGCAAGCCAGGCTGGCAGTAGCTGGCTGTGCCCACGGTGTGTGTGTCCATCCATCACAGCCTGACACAGTCACACATTCACAACATGGCTTTGGAATGTGGCTCTTGGCCACAGATGAAGCAGATTTACAGCTCTGAGCTCCAGAGCAGCATGTGGAGGTAAATCTGGGCAAAGGAATTTCCTTGTACCTGTCATTGTAAAGATTTCACACAGCACTGCTCCAGCAGAATTATTTATCTCTACAATCACATCAACAAGAGAGGAAACAGTGTTATGTAAGGGCTGTGGCTGGCTGCATCTGAGAAGAGGACAGTGCAGGTCCTGTCACTGCAGGTGGCACAGCACACACAGATCCATTTGCCACCTTCCCCAGAGGGCAGCAAGAGCTCCTGAGCCCAGGAGACAGGGCTGGGAGCAGGGTGAGGGAGTGCCTGAAGCAGGGGTGTTCCACAGCCCAGGACACAGGGAAGGGGAGTCTGCCATTTCTAGGTAGGAACACTTATTTTTTAGAGGTGATAAAGTAGTAAAATAGGTGACTTTGCCAACCTTACCACTACAGCTTGACCATTATTCTAATTCCTTTAGAGAATGAATCTTCTGCCTTTCAATGAATTCTAGTCTTTTGGGTTGAATTAGGGAACCAGTGAATGGTGATTAAATTAAGGAGAGTCCTAAGTTACTAAATCAGAGAAAATGGGAGCAGGGACCCCACTGAAGCAGCCCACACGTGCTCTGTGAGGAATATTCTTACCTGCCAGGGAAGTGACAACACAGTTCTGTAAATAGTGGGGAGGAAATTCGGGAATGTCAGAGCTGAAGGGACTCCTGGGCAGGAATTAGTGTTGTAGTGCACATGGAAGGGGCCACGAGAGAGATACCCAGGTGTGCATTGCCAATAAAATGGGACAAACTCTGGCTCCTCAGGCCAGTCCTGTTCATGACAGGGGGCTCTGGGTCCTGAGGGACCTCAGGGCTTTGGGCAACTCAGCTGCAATTGGCAGATCAGCTGGAAAGGGCAGGGGAGCTGCAGGGGTGGCAGCCTGGTGCTCCTGGGGGATCCCACCCCAGGCAGCTGCAGAGAAGGGGGGATGCCAGGGGGGTCTGGGGACACCGGGGCTGGGCACGGGTGCCTTTCCCACAGAGGGAAGGCAGAGCTTCCCCCCAGCCCTCGGGGCTGGCGAGGGGTCACTGACCTCCCTCGTGTTTGTAATTGCTGCGTTAGGAGGAGCGAAGAGCTCTGCAGCCTGAGGGACAAAAACAAGGCAAGCAAACAAACTCGAGTGTAAGTTACAGCTACCCAGGGATTTTTCTAACTCATTTCTGGCCCCAGTTAGGGTTTTATGTGTCTCTTTCCTCCAAGCAGCCAATAAAAGCAGCCCTTGCCATGGAAACTGCCTCCCTCACCATTCAGAGGACGCTGGTGCCAATTAGCACCAAGCCCTGGGCACACAGAGCCCTTCAGAGGAGCTGCTCAGTCACGGAGCACTGCCATGAACATCTGTGTTTTTAACCATTCAGAATGGCCATGAACATCTGTATTTTTAACCATTCAGAATGGGTGTGAGAGCAATGCCAGCTCATGCTGGGATGAAGGATGTCCTGCAGTGTCCCATCACACAGAGCTCATCCACCAGTGCTCCTGTGGGGAATCCCAGCCCAGCCCCATCCTGGATGCAAAGACAAAACTGCCTTTTGAACGTTCCCTGCAGCCCCTACATACCATATTTGCAAAGCAGTGTCTGCATAACTCATTGCTGTGGAAAGAGTCATCAGGATGATGTATTGAAACCCAGCCATCTCCATTATGGTATGCCATGTATGTTTTTAGAAGCTATTTTTAAAATTAATAGTACTCTGTAATGCTGATAAAGTAGAAAGCATTTATAATTTGTTGCACTCCCAACCTCTTTCTGAGCCCACATTAGTTCACTTTCCACTCGACTGGAGGACAATTTTTTAAAGATATGATGGTTTGGAATTTGTTAATAGTGTATTAAGGGAAAAAACCCTTTGTTATTTAATGAGAACATGCTCTGAAGTGTTGTATAAAAGCTGTTGTGCTTCCTTTGCCCCGCTGATTTACGTCTCAATATTTGATGGCAGCGTTCCCAGCGCTCCTGCCTCAGGAACACTCCTCCTGATCTCCCAGGCTTCCTGCTCTGGGTCAGGGCTTGGGTGAGCTTTGGTGGCACGGGACAGGAGCTCTGGCTGCCCGTGTCCCAGAGAGGAGTGCCCAGGTGAGGTGTTAACCCTGCTGTGAGGCTTCAGGAAGCAGCACTCTGCAGCACACTGAGCTTTGTCCATGTCAGTGGATATCCATGCCCAGACTGCTTCCCAGCATTGGGTTCAAAAGCCCTGCATTTCCAGGAAACTGGGATTCTGATGGATCCTTTGGCTTCCTCCTTGGAACATCTCCTTCTCTCCGAGAATGGCACCTCCTGGCAATGTCCCTCTTTCTGCTGTCCCCAGCACGGCCCCGGGGCTGGGGCAGCCCAGCTGCTGCCAGGGGAGGGGAAGGCTGGGCTGGTGGCAGAGCTCATCCCAGGGATGTGGCACCTGGCTCCAGCAGCCACCAGGACACGGCCAAAGCCCAACTGGGCTCTCCTGCTGCCAGCACCACCCTGTGCAGGACACTGGGTGCGCTTGGACAGACACTGGGGCATAAACAGACTATCAAAATTATTAATGGTGTTTTTCTAACCTTTTTAACGAGGAGATACTCACTTCCAACAGCACTGCCAGGGTTGGCATCCTTCAATTTTTTTCTTTCCAAAGTGGTTTAATTGAGCTAGGTATAAATAGCATATCAGTAAACAAGACCTTTTGGCTCTGTGAATCATGTCTAAAATATTTGAAGCCCTCCACAGCCTCTCTAATGGTGAAGAATGTGCTCATTAGGCTGGTCCAGATGCATTCTGGAAGCCAGTGAGAAGCTCAGTGTGCAGCAGATAAATCACAGCAGTGTTCATGTTCCTGTTGGCAGACAGGAGAGCTCGGAGCTCTGGCACCCCCTCCAAGGACCTTGGCACGTGTGGCCCTTTGGCCTTCCCAGATTTCCAGAGTTTCACCCCAAAACAGTTTTGACCCAAGAATCGCAGGGCCCGAGTTTATTTCATTCCGTTGACTTCACCCCCCGCCTCAGAGAATTCCAGAGTGACTCTAAAAACCCATAAACAATCCTGCACTGAAAACAAAGTGGACACTGGGAAAAAGAGCAACTTTTGTTCTGAGTTTACTTTCTTGGGAATTTCTCAGCTAAGCATTTACATGACAAACATCTCTGGTTAATCGTGCTTGGGTGATGTAAGCGAATGGTCCCATCGTCCCCAGGAATGCATTTTATTTTCCTTCAGTAATCTCCATGGTATTAATTACGTCTGGTTCAGGCTATGTGGAAGTGTTTGTAGCATCAGAAACTTTATTTTTAAAGTCACACTAGGCCTAAAACCATGTATACACGTGGATTCACACCTACCCCCACCCAAATAACTGCTACAATTATAGAAGGGATTGGAAAGCTGGAGTCCAAGCAGAGCCCAAATGCCTCTGAGGTGAAGGGCAAACAGGGTTGTTTTGACCTGAATAACAAAATTGAAATGCACAGGTCTAAAAATATCCAAGAATATTCTTAGGTCCCAGATTCTTCAAATTTCCTTAAAATGCAAATATGGGATTGGAACTTTTCTTATCTCGCCTGACGCCTCTCGGAAATAGAATTTGTTGCATTTATAGCCTGCTTTTATCTGAGAGTTTCAAAGTCCTCTGCTGATCTTAATTAAAACTTGGATGTGGAGCTGTGTAAGGTTTAGAACTCTTGACCGAGGTAAGGAAAACAACTTCATTAGAAGAAGAGAAAAGAAGAAGCCTCCAGGGCTGGCAGAGCCAGGTCGCCTGCCCGGGCACCTGTGGGCAATTCCTGTAATTCCTGTCACCCAGCAGCAGCAGATTCCCAGCTCCTCTCTGGGCTGTGGGAAAGCAAACCCAAGCACTGTGCTCAGTGTGGGCTCTGATGATGCTCCACAGCTTCACCGGCTGCTGCTTTCAGGTCCCCTGAGAGTCACACACAGAACAGCAACAGCAAATGCATTTTATAAACTTCCCTCTCTGTTTCAGAGCAACTGAACTGTTACATCTGATATTTTATCACTTCTGCTGGGGATTTAATAGGATAAAACCAAACTCATGAATGCCATGGGATTGTTGATAGAATAAAACTGAACTCATGAGTGCCATGGGATTATTGGTAGAATAAAACTGAACTCATGCTGCCCTTCAGGGTCAGGCATTTGGGGGGTGATTTTGCCGTGGACATTTCCATCCCTGTGCCTCTCCCCATGGTGGGGAAGTAAAGCCACACGGACTGTGAGGGGTGGGAAGGGCTGCAGGGTCAGGGCTGGACACTGCCGAACCTCAGCAGAGCTCAGGGAGAAAGGAATTCTCAGGCCATAAATATTTCCTGTTATTTTCAAGCCATCAGTGTCTGTTCTATCCCAAATCCATGTGAGGAGTCCCTGCTGTGTTCAGGAAATGCACCCCAAGTTCTCAGGGGTGTAAAATGTGCTGAGCTCACCCTGGTGCTGCTCATCCTCCTTTCCTCCTGTCAGCAATTAGAGCCAATAAACATCTCAGGCATAATGAATGGATTTATTATGGTTATCTTAGTGCTAAGTAAACTCAGAGATAAGAAACACAAAGACGGTCCATAATCTTAAAGTGCCTATTGAATTATTATCTTTTAAGTATTTTATAGGCTGAGGAGAACAGCAGCAGCTCCCAAAAGCAAATCCCTCAGGGAACAGCCTGGTCTGGTGGAAGGTGTCTCTGCCCACGGCAGGGGACTGGAACTGGGTGGTCTTTAAGGTCCTTTCCAACCCAAACCACCCCAGGATTCTGTGATTCTCTGAAAGAAAGATGTAATGGTTGGGCTCAATGATCTTAGAGGTCTTTCCCCACCCGAATGATTCTGTGATTCAGTGAAGGAAAGCCAAGCACAGGCTGCACTCAGAACCACGTGAAAAGGTCACACGTGAGCTAAGGTTGTTCATTCATAAACCCCAGGTTAATACTTGCACTCAGGAAAACCCAGGCTGAGATTCTCTTTTAGGAAAAGCAGAAAGATTGAAAAAACCCCTCTTGACCATGTCATATTCCCCTGGTGTGTAATTGTTGGTGACAATGTCCCTAATGTGCCCAAGCCCAGCCCCCAGGCTGATGCTGAGTTCTGCAGGAGGGCTGGTGGCCTCAATTTAAGTACAGAAAGGTGAATTCTTATGTGTTAAAGCATTTCAGAGGGTGTGGAACAGGGCAGGTGTTAGTTTGTTACTGTGGTGATCTTTGAGTGCCTTTAATTGGACAGGATTAAATGCACATCTTCATGTGTCACCTTTAAAACACATAAAAATGTTCTTTAGTTCTCTTGCCCATTTCCAGGCACTGCATTTCCCCATGCTGGGAAAGCTCACATATTCCAATGAATCACACGCCTTTTCCTGTCTAATCACCAGATCCCTGACCTGGCACAGCAGTAACAATTCACTTAAACTATTTGTAATGGTGGAGCAGTGTCTGTAAATCAGCCTCTCTCTGCTGACTCTGCTGCAGCCGCAAGGATTTACTCCAGGTCTGGATCCGCCACGTTCATTTTTTAAACTGAACCTTTTCCTTTATTGATGTGACATCTGTGAAGGTCACAGATATGTCTGTGTGATGCCATATGAAAGGAGACAGTACAAGGAGATGCTGTTCATCAAAATCCCAGACAGTTCATCCCTGTTGATGCAGAGAAATTCCCAGAACTGCCACACGTCTCTCTCTGCCCCAGTGCTGCTCCATCACTGGAGCCATCAGCCGTAAATCTGTGACTCCAGCCGTGGTGTGGAGCTCATTCATCCCTGGATAATTCTGCTGGAACGGGCAGGAAAGTGCAGCTTTGGTCCAAACTGTGCTCTTGCCTTCTGTGATTTGGTCTCGGGGCTGCTGAGAGCCTCACTGGGTTTGTTTCCATATTTCAGCAGTACTGGGGTTCTGTAAATCAGGAGAAAACAGAGGTGGGCAAATGTTCAGAACATGGAATTTGCATCTTCCTGAAATCCCTGGCGGTGCTGGAGGTCTGGAGAGCTCCGGGTCCCCCCGCAGTGCTGCTCTGAGAGCGCAGGGGATGAGGGAGCAGCTCCGGCACCGAGCCCAGCCCTGCAGTGAACCAGCACCGAGCTCAGCACCGAGCCCAGCCCAGCACCGAGCCCAGCCCAGCACCGAGCCCAGCCCACACCGAACCAGCAACCCCGGTACCGAGCCCAGCCCGAGCCCAGCCCGGCTCCGGCGGCGCCCGCGGGCTCGGGCAGCGCCCGGGCCGGGGCTGCTTTGGGGCGGGCGGCATTCGCCACCTACGGAGCCAGGCGGGAAATGCAGGAGCGGCCCGGATCCCATCCTGGGCACTGACAGCTCCTCCCCAGGCACAGGATCACAAATCCCTGAGGCTGGCAAAGCCCTCCCAGCCCGTGGAGTCCCACCTTGTCCCCAGCCCAGAGTGCCACCTCCAGGTGACACCTGCAGGGATGGGCACTCCAAACCTCCCTGGGCAGTTCCAAGGCCTGAGCACCCTTTCCATGGGGAAATTCCTGCTGCTGTCCACCCTGAGCCTCCCCAGCCCAGCCTGAGGCCGTTCCCTCTCCTCCTGTCCCTGTTCCCTGGAGCACAGCCCGACCCCCCGGCTGTCCCCTCCTGGCAGGAGCTGTGCAGAGCCACAAAGTCCCCCCTGAGCTCCTTTTCTCCAGGCTGAGCCCCTTCCCCAGCTCCCTGTAGGTGTTTCATACCTGTTTTAAGCCTTCCTGTGCTCCTGCACCTCCCAGGGGGCAGCCTCACGTCTGTGCTGGCAGCGCAGCCCCGGTCCCACGGAAACCTCCCCACTGCTGCCTCTTGTTAACCCGATGTTGCCTTTTTCTCCTTCTAGCTCTGTCCATTTCTTACCGTCTTGAATAAGAAACCATCATGAGATACTGGGCAGGAATTGTTCCCTGGCAGGGTGGGCAGCCCTGGCACAGGTGCCCAGAGCAGCTGGGGCTGCCCCTGGATCCCTGGCAGTGCCCAAGGCCAGGCTGGACACTGGGGCTGGGAGCAGCCTGGGACAGTGGGAGGTGTCCCTGCCATGGCAGGGGTGGCACTGGGTGGGATTTAACCATTCCCTGGTTCTTTGATCATTCTCTGAAATTCACTGAAAATGCCAGGTGAGGATATGGAAGCAGGGAGTTTATTCCTGTGGCAGAGCTCAGCTCCAGCCTCAGCCCAGCAACACCTCGACCACCACTACAGCAAACCCAGGAGAAATTTATTCAATACATCCTGCCTCATTTTCTTGTCACAAATTGCCAGTACTCACTATTCAGTTCATCACAAAGTAATTTTGGCAGACAATTCTTGATCTGAAGTTCATTTGTAGTTAATCTTCAGAATTAATTTCTTTTTGTTGGACACATTAATGGCATATTACTGGTAATGCTTCTAATGAGGCTTCCAGCATGAGCACTCACATCTGCAGTCTGAAATAGGGTTTATGAAAATATTCCCCCCTAGGTTAAAATTGATTTACAAAAGAATGTCCAAGTAAATTGCTAAATATTCATGAGCACTGGGCATAAAATACCCCTGAGCAAATGTGAAAACAACTGAAGATTTTGGGGATCCATTTCTGGCTCTTGGTGTGGGTTTCCCTCTCTCCCTGAGTGACTCTGTGGTGCCCCTGCTGTGTCCAGCACGAGTGACCTGCCCCAGCTCTGGGCACGGGCAGCTCCTGCTCAGCCTGCAGAGATCCCTTTGCACAATCCCATCTCTCAGGTGCAGCCAGGGAAGGCTCCTCCTCCCTCTGTTCCCCATTCTGGGCTACACATTATCTCTTAGCAGGCTCACAATTAAATGCTTTTAAACTTTATCTCCAATTTCTCATTAAAACTTGCCTGCACTGATGTTTTAAGCTGTTCTGTCAGAGACGTTGCCCTCTCTGTGTTAAACACAGAGTTAATGAGCAGCTCTGCTTCTGTATTGAACCTTCTTCACTTTTTTTTTGGGGTTCAAAATCAGAATTGATAATCCCTGATCAAGAACATGGAGCTATTAAAAAAAACCCCTTGTCTCTGGAATTTACAGTTAATTTTGGATTTTGTAGTGAAACATGAAATATTTGGGAAGGAAAAGCTGCTCGGCACAGTGGCCCATGCAAAGTACACCTGAGTCTGTCCATGAGGAGGGAAATCTGCTGCTCCATGGCTCACTGACTGCTGGGCTGGGCAGGGGGGTGCAGCAGCCTCCAGGCTGCCTGCCCTGCAGCTCCTCCTGGTTAACTGGCACTGACAGGCGTGAGCAGAGATGGAGCACGGGCTCTGCTGGGAAACCAAAAGGAAGTTGTTCTTCCACCGCTTAACATCTGTAAATATTAAATGGGCTTTACAAATATTTTCCTAGTTGCTGGACAAATTTAGATCTTGAAACATTTGAAGGAAGGAAGGAAGGAAGGAAGGAAGGAAGGAAGGAAGGAAGGAAGGAAGGATGGGATGAGATGAAGGGAGGGTGATCCTGACACTGGAAACTTTTACCTATGTTTCTTTGAACAGCAAACACATTTACTTCTGTGATTATTTGCCACATGGAAAGGTAACAAAATGTGGCATCAGCCATTCTGGGATTTGTGGCTTTTTTGCTCTTTCACTGCAAAGTAATAGTATGACTGATTATGAATGAAGTGACCTCTGTGTCACTTCATTCAGGGCACATGAATCCCGCTCTGATGCTGCAGCCTGGAGCAGCCCATCTCCTCAGAGAAGTGTCCAAGTGTAAAAGCAGGGATAGAGCCAAGCAGTGGTGTCCAGAGCTCTGACCTCCTGCAGACACTGATGTCCAGGCAGGAGGGGGGATGGATTGCTCAGATTTGTAACTACAGAGGACACAGGGGGGATAAAGAGCCAGACAGACTCATGGGGAGAGGGTATCTGTGTTTGGAACACCTGAGCAGAGTTATCTGATCTTTTATTAAAACTCTATTGAATTTATCCATTAATAATTTACCCTGGACAAGAGTTGTGTCTCTCCCTGTGCAGTTCTGAGCACTGTGAGACACATGAGGGGGTCAGGAGGGAGCTGAGAGGCTGTTCCTGCCTGGTGGTGCTTGGCTCGGGCTCTGTCCTCACACCACGGGCAGGATTTGGGATTTGGGATTTGGGAACTGGGAATTGCTCTCATGGAGCAAGAGGTCCCTGTGGATGCTCTCTGTTCCTCCAGGCTCTGGAATGCCCCTGGGCCAAGGCCCCAGCACACCGGAACAGGGATTTTGACTCTTGTACTCGTTACTGCTCTCCTTGTCAGACTGCAGCCCCTCACAGGCAGGACTTGTTTATGTCACATTTTGTATTTATTTATTCTCACTACATGTTAAATGCTAATAACAGGGACCTTGAGGACAGACTCTGTTGGTTCTTATTTGCTGCTCACATTTCAGTGCCTCCTCTTAGGCATTATCTAAATTAATTCTTTATTCTTTATCCAGCTGTGATCACGGATGTTTCATGGAGGAAACCCTGGAGCAATGACCTGAGTCCTTTTTAAATCAATGAGAGAACTCCCAGAGAATTAAACCTAAACTAATCTCAACGTAAACTCCCTCCATAGTGTTAACCACAATTAGGGGTTGATTTACAGCCTGAAGGATGAGGTGCATCACCTCCTTGTGTGGCTGCTCAGAAGATGGCCTTGCTCCTTGCACAGACACAAAATGCAGGATTTTAAACATGGAAATATCTTAAAATCTTTGTACAATTAGGGTTTTGGTTTTTGTTGGGTTTTTTCATACTTACCACTCACCTCCTCTTATAGCACACAAACACTTCTAGCACACAGATACTCAGAATTTTTAACTGAATTGCCTGAGTGTAAATATCTTTATTGCTCCATTGGAACATGCAGACTTGCCACAGATCTTCAGCACTGAAGCACGGTTTTCCAGGCAGCTCCTAGGAAGGGCATGCAAGAAAGTCTTGTCTCTTAACCTACATTTGAGATGAGAATTTCCCTTTTATTTTGTGTGGCAGAAGAAACTGAGGGCATCAACCAAGGAAACTGAGGAAATCAATGAGCTGCTCTGCAGACCCACCTCCAGAGAAGCCTTGAGTTCCACTGAAAAGAAAATTAAACTAATCCACAAAACCAAGAAGATGCTGCAGTTGAGTAAGGCTTGGCTGCAGCTGTGTGCTGAGGAGGGTCACAGCAGCAGTGACCCTGTGTGGGGTGGGACAGACACACGGTGACAAGGGCTGTGCCCGCCTCGGGGACAGCAGGGGACAGCAGGGGACAGCAGGGGACAGCGGGCGCGGCTGTGCGGGGCTGGGCTGCAGGGACTCGGCCCCGCTGCTCGCCCCGCCGCGGCTCGGGGAGCCACGAGGAGCCCTGGGTTCGGTTTTTGTTTTCCAGAGAGGAGCCCCGAGCTGCGGCCGGGGCCGCGGGCCTGGCAGCGCAGGGAAAAGCAGTTTTTATAGAAAAGTTGTTCTTACAGAAAAGCAGTTTTTACAGAAAAGCTGTTCTTACAGAAAAGCTGTTCTTACAGGAGAGGCACCAGGGGCAGCTGTAAGTGCCTGTGCGTGCCTCGTGCGTTATTTCCTTCCCTTTCCTGCGGCTGCTGTGCCACGGTTCCCAATATTCCCCATGCTGTCACCGTGCTTCCTTTACAACAGAGTTTATTTTTTCCATATGCTAACACTGAGGGAGTCCTGCAGAACCCAAACCCCTCCAAGGTCTCATCTCCGCCTTCTCTGCAAGGCAGGGCTGGAATTCCCGGTGTTCCGGAGCCGGTCTCGGTGCTGGGCTGGAATTCCCGGTGTTCCGGAGCCGGTCCCGGTGCGGGGAGTCCCGGAATTCCCGCAGGAATTCCCGGTTCTGGCCGGGTCCCCGCCCGTCAGGACGGTGGCGGTGCCGTGTCCCCAGCCCTGTCCCCAGCTCTGTCCCAGCGCTGTCCCATCCTGTCCCCAGCCTGTCCCAGCCTGTCCCATCCTGTCCCCAGCCTGTCCCAGCCTGTCCCCCGGGCACACCGAGCCCCGCAGCCCCACCGGGTGGCACTGTGACAAAACCTTCGGTCCGCGCCGGCAGAAATGCCAGAGATGCCGATTTCCAGAGTCAGGAAAACAGGCTGGGTCTGTGGGAAGGCTGTCGGTCCCTAACGGAGCCGAGGATGCTGTAAAGGATGTTTTAGAAGGTTTGCCTGTTGCTGCGCCTCCGAAGAGCCTTTAGTGCTGACTGATACACATTTTTAAACCGCGGGAAGCTGCAGGGCCAGCGCTGAAAGCCAGCGTGGATACAGTATTTATGTATTAATGAACAAAGCCCGTCCCTCGCTGCAGGAGTCTGGGACCCGCTGTGGCTGGAAGGGCAGCGCTGCAGGCAGCGATGGATGGGCTGAGCCACCAAACCTTCCCTGGCAAACAGCTCAGAGACTGCCCCAGCTGCTCTGACACACCAGAGCCCCTTTTAGTCCGGTTATTATTGCTCTGTACTTCTCAGCGCTGGAAGCAAACCCATTTGTTTTTAAATGTAAATCCTCTTTTAAAAGCCGTAATGTTCACGGGAGACATCAGAAGCTCCACCGGCAGGGTAATGAATGTCAGGGCTTGTTCAGTGTCTCTCACTCTCAGATCCCGGGGGATCTGCAGATCATGCCCTGCAGAAGCTTTTGGAGCCAAAACAAAATAACAGCTGGTCCAGAGCACTTTAAAAATTCCATTCCAGATCTGCTCTCCCCTAAAGCCACTGGACCGATTTGCCTCCCAGAGCTGAACTGAGCCCTTTGTTTACTTTTGGTCCTTTGAAAAGAACAGAGAAATGAATTATGATCGTTTTTCTCAGCACCTCTTGTGGAGACCAAGTTCAGACCTGCCCAGATATCTGCCTGGCACACAGGGAATGTGCTGGGCTTCCAGATGACACACAGCCTGATCACAAATACTGTTCTAGGGTTCTGTGGGACACCTGGAAATTCCAGGTAAGTGTTACAAGGCTACATAGCCCTGACAAGGCCTCATCATCTGAGTAAACCTGAATAGATGTGGTAACCTGATGAGTTTGGCAGTACAGGACAACCCCCAGCCCTGCTCACTCTCTGTTCACACAGCCCCAGAAACAGAAATGTTGATATAAATTGGTTTGTCCTCGTTGGAGTGAGGTGCTCAAAGCTCATCTGAGTGTTTTTGACAACACTTGGATCCTTTCTTGGAAGTTGCAGGCTTAAACCTCCCAGCTATTTTAGATAACACAAAGGCAGAAGAACACAAAGTTGTGGCAGAAGCACAAAGCTCTCAAGGCTTTGAGGGGAACTTGCACATTGCTCACAGTCACAGGAGGTATGAAAGGAGGTGGAGGATAAGAGGGAGAGGGTTGTCTAGGAAGGGATGGGAGGGGGAAGAAAGGAAGCTTGACTGTGAGAAGCAGGACAGAATAGGAATTATGTAAGCAAAACAGGCAGAAAATGAAAATAATGAAGAAAAGGCTGGCAAAGCTTCCTAGACCTGCAAAGTTTCTGTTTATGTCTACTTTTATTGCTGGTGGTTCACAGAAGCACAGTTAGGGTGGGTGCAAATCCCCCCATCCTGCCTGAACGATTCACAGCTATGAAAAACCACCTGCAAGCACCTGGCTGCTCCAGCAGAGTGTCCCATGGACCCCAGAGTGACCCTTCTGTTTCCAAAGGCATTTTCCATCCTGTGGATGGACAGCAGAGCCAGCTGGGGCTGACAGCCTGTGGCTTTCAGTGACACCATCCCCATCATCTGCAGAATTGCTCAGATTGCTCTTAGTACCTCAAGCAGTGATGCTGGATCCCTACAGACAGCAAACCGAATGAGTTTGGCTTTCCTGGCCCTTTTCCATCCCTGGCTCGTTCTGGATGTGCCCGAGGCCATGCAGGGAATGTGCTGAGGGCAGGAGCTGCTTCAGTCGCTGTGCCTGTGCTGCTGCTGTGCCTTTGAGCCGACATGAAAGTCATCTTCTCGTGTCCTTTTACATCTCACAGCTTGTGCATCTCCCCAGCACTGCTCTGGAGAGCAGCACATCCTTCTCCTCTGTGTTGTCAGGGCTGGGACGCCTCGTTCTGCTTCGGGGGGTTTTGCCAGGGGCCTCTCCTGGGAGGTGTTTCCACTCTGGTTCCTGCAAACCACACCAGCAACAGCTGGAGGATCAAAGTCTGAGCTCAGAGGGAGGAGCACAGCAGCAGCAGAATAGAACTCAGCCCAGTTCCTATTGGTATCACCTAGAGGATGAAACTTTGCTTAGTTCTGCTCAGATCCTGGTGGTTACCAAAGGACTGTGGTGATATTTGGTCTCGGGGGAATCCAGTGCTCCCAGCAGGGACAAGGATCTGCTGGCAAACGTGGGTGGGGCACAGCTCAGGGAGGGCCCAGGGCCAGAGAACTGCTTCCCAAAGATTCCTTTCCTTCCCAGGTATTAACTGTGCTTTCAAATTTGAGGGAAAGAGACCCAGGAGATCTATTTGGGTTTGTTTTGTAATTTTTAACCCCTTTTTTCTCTTACACTTGTCCTTATCCACCTTTTGTGAGGGTATTAAAATAGCACCTATGCCCTGAGCTGGTACAACTGTGAGGAATACAGGACAGAAACATCTTGGAAGGCTCAAAGAAATGTCTGTGTGATGGTGTTGTACTGCTTCTAATTACAACACTGTGTAGCTGCACACTTGGCTGGGCTCTGAAGTGCTCTGCCACCAGAGCTGTGTCTGCTGAGCAGGGCTGAGCAGGGCTGATTTAAAGTATTTATTTAGGCAAGTTACTTGTGTGTGAGCACACTTTGGGGATAGTCACTCACAAGGCTCTCAAAGGACTCTAAAGGCTGCAGTCACTTGAATCCTGTTGAAATTCAGTGGCTGTTGGTTCCTCCTGTGTTTGAATTCAAATAAAGCCCCACAGTTTTATCTCCCTTTCTGTTTAAAATGTGCCAGCTGCGTTTGACCTTGTGAATCATGGACTCTCCTGGGCCGATGTGACTCTGCAGCTCATCCATTACTGCCCCTGAATCTGCTGCTGTTTGCTGCACCTGGGGAGGTTTGCACCCGGGACTGTTTTAATCTCTTCCCCCAAAGAGCCCTCTGCACAGCCCAGGGATGCCTTTTGTTTGGGGTTTTGGGGTCCCTGTGCCCCGTGGTGCTGCTGGGAGGGCTGGAGCAGCAGCACACTGTGGATCTCCTCGTGCAGGAGCTGCTGTGCACAGCCAGCCCTGCTCCAAACTGTCCCTAGGCTGCTGTGCCTGTCCCACACCTGCAGCTGGAGCAGCAGAGTGTGGCAAAGCCAGGGGATTTTCTCCAGCTCCATGGCAGAAATGAGCAGCCACAGCTCTCAGCTCTCACAGCTCAGGGGTGTCTGGCCCCTTGCAAACCCCACTGTGGCAGGTTCTCCCAGAGTGGAGAACCCAAACACTCCCAGCTTGTGTCCCTAATCTCTTCCCAAACACCCTTGTTGTTCTGCCTCTGCCCAGCCCTCCAGCTCTCCCCTGCCCCTCACTAAAGATCAGGACCATAAAGAGCTCAGAGTGTGGCTGGAGCCAGCTGCTGAGGCTGTGAGTGCACGGGGCAGAGCAGGAGCGTCAGCCAGGGCTGGGGGGAGCCCAGGGCTGGGCTGCAGCTCTGCCTGGAGCTGTCCACAGGCTGATGTGTCCATGGGGTGATGGAGCCAGCATGGACATGGTCCTGGTGTCCAGCTGGACACCTGGGCTGTGATTGTGCCAGAGGCTGCACGGCTGGGGACAGCCTGGGTGGCTCTGTGCCCCACTGCCAGGGACTGAGAGCCTCAGCGTGGCCCCTGGCAAGCTGCTTGTGCCTCTGGGCACCAGGGGCTTCACTTGAACACACCTGAAGTGCATGGAAAAGCTTTTACTGATGACAATGAGATTTGCACAAAGGATTTCTATGCAAAGATCCATGGAATAATGCTGACATAAGTCACTGGCTGGTGTGACTCGAGCCCTGCTCTCCATGCCCAGCTCAGCCCCAGCCTGTGCTCCACACAGGCTGATTGTTGGTGTCACAGCTCACTTTAATGACAGACATTCAGTTACATAACTCCTCTCTCCTGCAGGATTTCTCTTCCTGTGGTAAGGACTTTGTGAGCAGAGCCTGTGACCCTGAGGGCTGGGAGGAGCACACAGGGCCAGGAAACCAGGCTGAGAGCTTGTTCTGGAGAGAGGAGTCTCCAGGAGCCTCGAGAGCAGGGCTGTCCTTTATGCATCATGCATGCAGACACTTCAGGCAGGAGCATGGAGCCATTATCCCTTCCCCAGAAGGTTTTCTGTTTGCTCCAACTACAACATTTAATTTTTAAAATATAAGGTTCTTTCACCTTAACATTAGAAATCAAGTCCCCACTCCGTTGCAATTACAGGAGCAATAATGCTGGGGATTCTGCTGGGAAAAGCAGATCTGTCTGTCTGAGAAGCAGAATCTGCCTCTGCTAATGATGTCCATGCAGCAAACCTGGTGGGCAGCATGAAGGGAATTTTCTTTCTCCTCTTGAAAGGTGAAGAACATGACTGGCTCCTTTATCTACTGGAGGTTTCCTGCCTCAAGAAAAAAATATTGAGATTTTGACTTTTTTTTTTTGCTGTGAAAAGACTTCACTGTGTAATAGAAATGTTCTCATAACTAGAAAGAGGAGTTTAGCTCAGGGTTGTGTTCCCTTTCTCCTGTTCCTTTGGAGCCAGCAGTGCAGGGTTAATGTCCCCAGGAGCAGGACCCTGCTCCCATCACAGGAGGGGACAGCTCCCACACACAAAGGGACATCCCCCCACACTGTCCCCAGCCCTGCAACCAGATCCTGCCCAGGGCTTTGGATTACAGAAAACTACCAACATTGAGGACATCTGAAACGTCTGAACTTAGGAAGAAAGGGAAGAAAATGCCTGTTTTTAATACCTCAGCATTTATTCACAAGCTGGTAGGAGCATGAGGAGTCAGAGCTGCCAAATCCAGGCTCTCCTGTCCCCTGTGTTGCTCTGTTCATGTCTCCTTATGGAATGCCTGGATGGTCCAGAGCACTCTCAGTAGCAACAGTTTATTTGTTTCATTCTTGTGTGCCAAAGAAATGAATAAATACATCTCACACTTCACAATCATCCAGCCCTCCTGTTCTAGGGGCATTTTAATTCTCATGGTGTGCAGATGTGTGGTTAGAAAACAACAGGAATGTTCTCCTCCCAGTGCAGGATTTTCCAATGAGACCTGAGCGTGAAAGCAAAAGAAATGTTAATTATTAAATTATTTTTAATTTCAATTATCTCAATAAATTATCCAGTTATTTCAGTCCCCATTTCTACTCCTTGCAATTCAGACCCAGATGGGAAATGAGCAGCTCACGTTCAGCTGCAGCTGGTGGCAGATCCTTTGCTGGAGCAGGATCAGGCTTTGATGAGAAGAGGCTTTTTGCATGCAAATGTTTATCCTGCACACAGCTCTGGAGTTCAGGAGCTGGGCAGGTCCTCAGCACCAGCAGAGCTGCTGGCAGCACATCCTGTACACTCACAGGTACAGCCTCTGAAATATGGTGAAATGGCTTCATTTGCTCGGACAGCTCAGGATTTATTGATTGATTGATTGATTGCTTTGCCACTGCTCTGCTGGTGATCACTGCCCATTCTCCTGCACAGGGAGGTGAGTGGGGATGGAAACAACCCTGGGGAGCAATGACAGTGATATCCCCCCTCCAGAAGTGTTCTTTCTGGAGTCAGTGGGGGTAAAAGGCATCCCACCCCAGCAGCAGGGGGCTCAGTCTGCTCCCCAGCACTGCCAGGCCCCTCCACGGAGCTGCTCCTGGGCAGTGCAGGCAAACAAGGAAGGACATGGTCCTGAGTCCCTGAAGGACATCCTTCCTGAGTCCCTGTGAGACTCCTCCTGCCCTGGGCAGCTGCTGTCCCTGCTGCCACCAGTTNCCCTCCACGGAGCTGCTCCTGGGCAGCGCAGGCAAACAAGGAAGGACATCCTTCCTGAGTCCCTGAAGGACATCCTTCCTGAGTCCCTGAAGGACATCCTTCCTGAGTCCCTGTGAGACTCCTCCTGCCCTGGGCAGCTGCTGTCCCTGCTGCCACCAGTTAACTCTCCTGGAACACTCAGGACTGGGAGGAGAACGCCCCAGCCCTGAGAATGGAGTGTGTGCTCTGCTCTGAGCTCCTCTGAGTGAGCCCCAGCCAGCCCCAGCTCTGCCCCAGGGGCTGACTGTGCAGGGATCCAGAGGTAAATGCCTCTTCCCCAGCCAAAGGCAGAACCACTGCTCTTCTACAAATATTTCCATGACTCCTGTGCTAATTAGGAGCTCCTAATCTTTAGATTTGTCAGTGCTGTAGCAACTCTTGGCTTTGATAACCTTTTGGCTTTGGATAACACAGCTTCAATCGTTCTGTGCAGAAGAGCTGTGTGTTATCCATTAGCAGGCTGGAGTTCTTGCAGCATTGTTTCTTTTTTTTCTAATTTTCAGGCTCACAAGAAAAATGGCTTTTAAATTATTTTTTTTAAAGCTATGGCCCCCAGTTTCAGACAAGGTCTGTCATCCCACCAAACCCCCGGGTCTGAGTGACCTCAGTGCCCTGTGTGTGCCCTTCCTGCTGCACCTGTGCTGCTCCTGCCCTCCCTCAGCTGGACCTGCTGGGTGGGATTGTCCTCAGCTGTGCTGGGCAGCCAGGCTGGCACAAAACCCGGCCCCACGGCTGCCCCTGCTCTCCTGGGGAGCTGCCCCTGCCTTCCTGGGGGCCCCGGAGCTCGTGGGCACCGGCAGCCCTGCCCTGCCCTGGGTCACCCCTGCCCCAGGGGCTCGGCCTGAGCGTGGAGGAGCCAGGTGGGAGCTCCGGGACCCTCGTGGTGGGTTTGGGGTGTGGGGTTGGTGGCTGTGGGTGCTGGGGAGCCCAAACCCCCTCGGTGTGTGCTGAGGGGCTGTGCAGGGCTCTGTACCAGCACAGGGTGGTGGCCAAGGACGGGTGTGGGGATGCCCTGGCACAGAGCCTGTCCCACCCTGGATAATGCTCCTCTTCCAAGCAGGGGCACCGTGCAGAGGAATGAATCCATGCCTGCAGGGCCAGAGCAGGCAGAGAATTCCTGAATTAACTGTAGGACCTCCCTGCAAGGCTTTTAAAGGTAAGGGCACCTTGGGGTTTTCTGTACCACCCAGAGGGACAAGGAAGGTAAATCTTTCTACAGGCTAAACTCTGTAAGAAGGAATTAATAATTTGGAAGTTTAATCTCTGCTTCCACCTAGAAAATGGGAGGACAAAGGCAAGTTGTTGTGTGATGTGAATGAAGACCTTGGCAAGCAGCAAAGTTTCTCCTGTTATCCTGGCCTGTAGAAGAGCCTCAGAAAAAGATCAAGATCTGGGAAAGAGTCATAGATATCAGAGTTCTCATTCCCAGTGCTTGAAAGGCCCCAGGGAGAAGTAATTGGAAAATACTTAAGATCATATTGTTATAAGGCAGCCACATTTTGCTTTAAAATTGTAGTGCAATAATCTTCTTTACTGATGGGAAGAAGCTGGGTGAATTTAAAAAGTCTGATAAGGAGCAGGTGGGCAGGGCTGTGCTTTCAGCGGCAGTGATGCTGTGGAATGCAGTGGGGAACATCCCAGAGAACTGGGATGTATTCCAGCCTCTGGAAAAACCCCGCAGGTTCACAGGGTGCTGAAAGAGCTGTAATAAATCCTGGGCAGGGAAAAAGGGTGGGTGGCACTGGGAGGGGCGTGAGCAGACAAACTCCGCAGGGTGGAGTCTGCTGGAGAACAGAAAGCGACTCTGAGCAGTGATGGGAGGGTGTTCGGGTGTCCCGGTGCCGTGGGTGCCGTGCCTCGGTGCCCAGCAGGAATTCTTTGGCTGTGCAGCTCCGGAGGTCGCTGGGTTGGGGTGTCCCGGGGTCCTCCTGCCGTGCTCAGCGCCTGCCCCGCAGTTCCGCAGCGCCGGGAGCTTTCCCGGGGCTGCCTGGCTGGGGCTGCGGAGCCCTGGCTGGGGCTGCGGAGCCCTGGCTGGGGCTGCGGAGCCCTGGCTGCCCTGCGGCAGCGCTGCCTCTCCATCCCCGCCTCCCCTGCAGCTCTGTGTCCGAGTCCATGGTGCCACTGCGTATTTCGCGTGTTTCCTTACAGGGAGCCTAAACAATTCCCCAGTCCTGCAGTGCCATGGCATTCGTGCTAAGCCAGCCTTCCCTCGTGTGTGCTTGGTGTCACAAGACTTTTCATGGAAGGCCACAGAGAAAATGTCATTTTGTTTTTGGCGTGTTATTTGATCTCAGACTCCCAGGGGATTTAAAGGAAGGAAAGGGGATAATGATGTACCAGCAGGGTGTAGGCTGAGCACAGAAAGGTCGTGATTTACACGATGTTTCATGTGAAAGGAGGGCAAAAGCTGCTCCTGCAGATGTAACTGTGGAACTTGAGAGACTTTGTGGTGTTCCTCATAGAAATTTTGTGTTCTGACGTGAGTTCTGGAAGTACTGAAGCAAATTAAGTCATTATCAAATCTGGTAAATGATGAGACTGCTTACACATGGTTTTTAAACACCTGAGTCACGTGGCTTGGCAAATAACACACATTTGTGAATGTTTCCATGAGCAGCATGTGAATGTCAGAGCAGATATTGCTTCATTTTCCCAAGTTTTGTCTGTAGTCTGTTCACTGTTTCATTACCACTTCTAGGTCATTAGAGAAGTGACACCCGAGGGGGAAGAGAGAAATCAAATGACAGTGTAGGTGATGTCTGACATTAGCCAAATGTCAGGCTTTCTGATGGAGGCATCAAAATTAATCTGAAAATGTTATACCATTTTAGTCATTTTCCTAAGAGATTGAAAATACGAGAGGCAGGCTGATGACATTTTGATTATAGTTTCAAATTGCAAAGACCTTGCAGAACACACCTTCTTCTCTCCTCTCGTGTAATTAAAACCTGCTGTCACCTTGATCTTTATTACATTTTTCCATGTCCTGGCAGGTCTCTCGAGTCCTGTGTGCTATTGATCCTTGTTGTTTGAGCAAATTCAACATGTCAATATTGCTCAGATGAGCAAATGGCTCTTGTGTTTTGTATTTAAGGGTGAAGATGGAGGAAAAGCACATGGCAGAAGCAGCACAGTAAAAGTATCAAGTAACAGGTGCAAGAAAGTGAATTCAGGTCATGGCTCATGAAAAGCTCTAAGCCCTGAGATTAATTCCATGCAGGGGGATTCCAGAGGGGATCCCTGAGGCTCTCCCTAGGACCAGGAATGCTGTTTGTAGGGGCAGCACCCCTCTCTGGCAGCCACAGGGGGGAAGTTTATTCCCAATTCAAAGTGTTTTAGAGCATGTTTGGTTCTGCCATCTGTCCTAGGCATGAGTGTGTTAAAGTGGCATTTCCAGGGTGACAGCAGAGCAGGCTCTGTGTGGTGGAGGGGCTGTATTGTACCCCAGCTCTGGGTGCAGGGAGGGCAGGGCATGGGAAGCCCAGCTCCAGCAGGTGAGATGTTTGCAGAGCAGCTCTGTGCAGACCTTTGGGGAGGGATCCAAGTGTCATTTCAGAAGGAATGTTCTGGCCCTTGTTAGTGTTTGCTGAGCCTTCAGCTCTAGCGAGCTCAGAAGTTGCTCTAGTGGCCCTAAAATGGGAGCTTTGCAGGGCAAGAGTCCCCTGTCCTGGGGCAAGGGAGGAGCTGCCCTTCCCCTGATCCCAGCTGTGGGAGGGCTCGTGGCTCATCCGTGTCCCAGCAGAGCCCTGCCCGTGTCCCAGCTGTGCCAGCAGAGCCCTGCCCGTGTCCCAGCCCTGCCCGTGTCCCAGCCCTGCCCGGCTGCCCCTGGGCAGGGCCCCCTGTGCCAGGCCTGGGGTCACACACCTGGGCCAGCACTGGGGACAGGGAATTGTGCCTTGTAGGGCTGGGTCCTTGCCAGCCCCAAAGGGACCCAGTGATCTCGGGGGGTTGGAGGGAGCAGGACAGCCCCTGTGCTCCAGGAGCTCTGGGAAATCCCTGCTGGGGCACCAGGACTGACCTGGGCAGGTGTGCCCATGGGGACTGGCGGGGATGCAGGGGGGACTGGGGGCTGCAGAGCCCGTGGGAGGACCAGAACTTTCCTGGGAAACGTGGCCCTTCTGGCTTTTGGGAATGGGAATACACCCTCAGCAACTGAGGCACAGAATTTCTGGCAGCACAGCTGGGGGGTTTCCACACAGCTTGGGTTATTAAGGTGAGTAACTGGGCTGAGATGAAGACCAGGTGCAGCTGAGGTGGCCAGGATGGGGGAGCAGCTTCCCTGTGCCCCAGGAGCTGGGGCGTGCTGGGCTTGGGGCTGGAGCTGGCAGCTCCTCACTGCCCATCATCCCCCGAGCTGGGCTTTCTTTGCTTTGAGTGACTGGCAGGCCATGAAAGCCAGGCGTGTGTAATGTAGGAGTATTTTTAAAAGAGATTGATCACTGGCTGCACATCTGATTTTTGGCAGTAAATTCTGCTGCAAAGGGAAGCAAGGGAGACTGTCCCAGGAGGTTTTTCTGGACTGCCTCAACCTAAACATTTGCACAGGGTTTCCTGTCAATAGCTTTTATTTGCTGGTGTCTCTCCTGACAAATGCCTTCTGAAAGGCAAGTGGCCTTTAATTCAGCTGTGCTCAAATTTGCATTCCCTTAATGCAAAGCAGATGCTCTGATATCACCAGTGGCAAGGAGATAAGCTCAGTCCAGAGTTTTCTCAAGGAAATTAAAATGTTATGGAAGACAAATGCCCAGACAGGAAAAATCCCACAACAGCCCTGAAGCAATCAGGGAAAAAAATTATGTGGATATTTGGACTTTACATTTTAATGAGACTCTTTGGAGACATTAAATCCATTTGCTTTTCCTTTTCTAGGCTTACAGAAGGGACGGGACAATGACTGTAAAAAGAAAATTTGGCATTAATATCAGTGAAGAAAAGGGTTATGTTCAGTATTAAATTCCTTCGCAGATACCTTCAGTATATAGTGAATAAGTAGAAATAGATTTAAGAAACACTGTAAAATTAAACTTTATAAGATTACTTTTTTATGGAATATGCAGTAGCTGCCACATAGAATAAATGTATGTTTTTCATTATATTTTTATTATGCATTTAAAGCACATTAAGGAGCAAACAACCATCAAAGAAAAAGAAACTTATTAGATTTAGCAAGTAATCGTATCAGTTTTATGTATGGTTATATTTTGTGGAAGAAGGGAAAGATGCATGTCAGGTGTCCTTCCAGGCTATTCAGTGAGCCATTTTTCTTTGGGAGAACAATATTAATGGCTGTTTGGCTCTGTTCCTGCTCTATTGCATGAGCATTTTGTCTTCTTTATTACAGTTCCTTATAAGAGTGCCATTACAGCTGGAGCAACCAGTAGAGCATCTGGAAAAATGGATTGCTTTGATTTTGGTCTCTAAATGGGCCTTGGTTTGTGTGTGCTCCCAAATTGTTGAGACATTTAGGGAAAGGTTTGTGGGTTTGTGAGTGTGTTGAGGAGTTGCATGCTGTCCTCCAGAGCTGAGATCTGTGCTGTGCTGGGAGGAATCTGCTGCCAAGCCTTGTCCTGGGATATTTGCTGGTCCAAGGCTGGCTTTATCTTCTGCTTTCTCTTTGGATAATGCCATTCATTATCTGTTCTTCCTCAGTATCCATCTGCCCCAGCTCCTGGTCACTCCCAGCCCAAGATCTGCTCTCTCTCCTCGCTGTCCCCACTGGTTCTGCCTCAGGACAGCCCCTGCCCTGCCCGGGGCTTCGGAAGCCGTGGGGATGTTCTGCAGGCTGTGCTCGCTGAGCAGCCCAGCTCCCCGGGGCTGTGCTGGGCAGGAGGAGCTGCAGAGCCCGAGCAGGTTCAGAGCCCGGCATCCCGAGCGATGCCCTGCGGGGACCCTGCTCCAGGTGTGCCAGCTCCCGAGCAGGGCAGCCACACCTGCCTGCTGCTGCTGGCTCAGCCAGCCTGGCACAGAGCTGGGGACAGCGGGGTGGCCTCCAGCTGTGCCCGGGGGCTGCTCAGCCCCCCTGGCCTGGCTGGGCACGGTCTGTGTGAGCTGGGAGCCGTGCTGGAAGCAGCCCGGGCTTTTCTGGCTCGGATGAAATTCCCCCGGTAACGCCCCTGCAGCGGAGTTAATGTGGGCAATGAATGGGCACTTGAACAGAGCTGCCGAGAGCCAAAAGGGCAATGCTCGTTTTCATGCTGAATCACCACAGTAAATTTAGCAATGAGACTTGACATTCTCTGCCTAATAAGAGCAATTTTTATGCTCAAATTGTGACTCTCTTTATATAAAAGGAAAATAACATTAAGCAGTACTGTATAGCTTTAGCAGTGTCACAGTTTCTATAAATGTCAAAGTACTTATTCATTTAGTTGACAAATGTCACTTCAGAAGCAAACTATTTTTCTTAGTGGCTACATGATTTATGTACGTAACAGTCCATTTTTTGAAAAAGTGGATTTATTTTCAAGAACTATTAAGATTATTTTCAATAATTATTTTGAAGATTTCATATTTTCATAACACTTATTAGAGCAACATCTCTGAATTTTTTTTTTTTTTGTGGAAGAACCTTATACACAACTTTTTGTTTGTATGTTAAAGGTAGGTTTATTAATCCCTAGATGATTGCAGGAAAATGGAGTATTCAGCAGCAGTGATCTGGGGGCCCTGGAGGAGATGAAGCTCTGGTGCTGCAGGCAGGGATGCAGCTGCAAATTGCATTTGAAGCGGGGAGGAGGAGGAGGAGTTCAGCAGCCAGCAGGGGCAGGATGTGGGACCATGGCTGGCTGCTGATGGTTTTGCTTAGAGCTCTGTGTTGAGTACCCCTGTGAAAGCCAGGTCAGGTTTTATTGGTCTGATGCAAACCCCTCGTGCATCCCAAAGGATGTCTGAGCTGAACTACAAGGTTACACAGCTTTTATGGCCCCCTGCACGCTCTGAGTAGCACTTAATGTGCTGGGAGCCCAAATTCATTAACAGGAGAGCACCTGCAGCACGGGAGCAGCAAGTTATGAGCACTTGCAAAACCTGAAGGATGGCCCCAAAAGCTATGAGAAAATAGAGTAAAAAAATGTTAATGGTACAGAACTTCTTCCTAAAGCATGAGTAAGGGGTTTTACTCTTTGTATTTTCTTGGAAAAACTTCATCCAAATGCTGCTTCTCCAGCAGGGTAAGGAGGGGGTGCTTGCACAGCTGCAGCCACTTTCAGAATTTCAGAGTCTTGTTTTGCTGAAGATTCAGCTGAGTTTTCTCCTGACACAGGTGAGCCTGCTTTGAGGCTGTGATATTTCATATGGTTTTGGACTGATGAAAAATTGCAAGTGCTTTTTTCTGGCTTCTCTGTGGCTCATGTAGAATAACAAAGGCTTGTGTTTTATTTCCAAGTCAATGTGATCCTCCCATAGACACTGTTTGTTTAAGCATAATTCCACCTTAAATACAGCCATTCTTTGGGAGGTCTCAGCCCTCAGCAGAGGCAGAAAATGTGATCCAGGTTTATATAAATAATAGCTGGGGTTTATTTTCTGTCCCAGAGGGGGGATAGTGCAGGTGTGTGCCTTTGTAGAAACAGTAAAAGATTTAGTGAGTAATGGCTTTAAAATTTAATCTGTGCAGTCTGCTGCCTGAAAATAAACTTTCTGCTGCTGTGGGAAGGCTCCTGTTTCTGTGCTCTCAGGGAGGAGCTGTTGCTGTGTGGGATATTCTGGTGCTGGAGGTGTGGCAGTGGCACCTGGCTGTGGCGGGGACTGACAGCCTGGACTGGTGCCTGCCCAGTGTGTGCAGGTTTTCTCTTTTCTTTGGGTTGGCATTCCTGTCATTATTTTCCCATACTAAGCAGCTGTATTTTAAAATATAATTTTCTTGAATAATTTGAATTAATGTTCAGGCAATTACCAGGCTCTTCATGTACTTAGGGTACATATGTAATTGCATCATTTGGACAGTTAATTGCACTGTTTAATGATGCTACATCAATTTCCTTATTAAGCATAATGAATCAAATGCAACTGCCATGCACATGGGGTTTTGAAGGAGCAGTTTCTCAGATGGTGGCTTTCACAGCAGGAAAAAGCCTGACAGAAATGCTTGAGCTGGACTGTGAGGTGCTTTCCCACTGGCTTTGACAGAGATGCAAACTGAGCTTTGAAACTGAGCTGCATTCCAGGATTTTGGGGCTCAGCATCCCTTTTAGACCTTTAGCACTAAGAGAAGACAAACAGATGAAGTGTACAAGAAAGGAATGGCTGTTCCTGCAGGGAAGCTCCTGCAGCAGCCCCTGCTCCTGTCCTGGCAGCTGCTGCTATGGGACATGGCCGTGTGGGGAAAGTGGCTTTGGGGTGTGACCAATCCCCCAGCAGGGACACTGCTGGGCTGGCACCGTGAGCTCCTGGGGCTGCCAGGGACTGCAGCTTCAGCCAGGACTGCTTTGACTGCGTGGCTGGCTTTGGGTGAGCTTTGGGCCATGGCTCTGTTCCCTAAGCTGTGCTGGGGAATGCTTCAGGGATTTAAAGACTCCCAGCCTGTGTGAGCAGGGAGAACAAACACAGGAGCTGTGGCTGTGGCTGAGAGCTGGAACAGTGGGCAGGAACCAAGGGAAGCTGGGACTCAGGGGGCAGGGATCAGAGATGCTGAAAACAACAGGAAACTGAGAGAGAGACGCTGCAGAAGGCAGGCAAGGAAAGGAAAGTTTCTTTATTATTCCCTTAAGTTTATTAGCAGTAACATTTCCAAAAGGTTAAGCTGAAGTGTTGAAATGAAGACTAACGGTGTTTGTGGTACATTTGAAAAGTGAACTGCCCTGATGAAGAATTCATGGCCCATTTCCCTTGGTTTGCAGTTTTTGCACTGATGATGCATTGTTGCAACACTTACTGATATCAGCCAAAATACGGGATGATTGTCATACCTGGTGAGAGCCTCTTTATTTGGAGGGGTGCTAGTGTTGGTTGTTTCCCCAAATCCTTCCCAGAATGAGTTTTTGCTCACCTAAGGCAGTTTAGGGGTGCACATACAAGTGGCCTGGAGTGACATCTCCTTGGGAACCACCAGGGCCACACCAGGGAGAGCCCCAAGTGCTGCTGAGCCAGGCTGGAACGGGGCAGGCACCTTTCCCAAGCCTGTGGCTGTGCCCAGGGAAGGGGTTTGTCCTGCCCCTGGTGGGGAAAGGGCCCCTTTTGCTCAGGGAGAAAATGTATGTTTTGTGTTCTAAAGCTTATTTAGAGTCACAGACTGTTCTGGGTTGGAAGGGACCTTGTACATCCCCACTCAGGCCCGTGTGGGTGGGAGGCACTGATCAAACTCCTTCTCTTTGGGCTGCTGATTTAAACTCTCTTTTCTGAAGCTGAGCCAAACGTTTCATTTCAGTTATTCACTGTCCCCAGGAGCCTGGGGTGTCACCTGGCAGCTCCTGGCAGGGGCTGGGCTGTGCCTGGCTGGGTGTGGGCAGTGGAGGAACCCAGCAGGGTGAATAAAGCACAGCAAAACGATCTCCCTGTCCTGGGGCACCTGGGATCACAGAATGAGCCACAGTGCCTGAAAGCCACCCGTGGGCTGAGTGCTGCTCCAGGCTGGGCTATGCCCTCCTGCCCTGGGGAGGGGATGGCACCTCCAGGCACAGGGACACTTGGAAGGCTGGGTGTGGCAGGGAAAAATGCAGGTGAACCCGAGATGGGAAGAGATGATGCTGACTCCAGTTCAGAAGGCTGAATAGTTTCTTTATTATAACTATATTTCAATACATTAATATATTATTTAAAGAGGAGATACTAAAACTACATCTTAACTTTTAACTATCATATCTAACTACCAACTGAAACTTCTTGTGACTGACTCCCTCAGAGAGAGCTCAGGCACAGGTGCATCCATTGGCCATCAGAGCCAAACAATTCTCACCAATATCTAATAAACTAATCACCTCAGGTAAACCATTTCCTAATACATTCTACATGGAAAAACAAGAGACAGAAATAGAAATTGTTTCCTTTTCTTTCTCTCTCTGCTCTTCTATGAAAGTCTCCCGAGGGAGCAGAAGATGTGAGTACTACAGCTGGGATTTCCTTGGTTTCAGCTTGACAGAGCATGTTTGAGAGTTACCACTGTGTGAGTGCTGGGAAAGAGTCTCCCCTCCAAAAACCACTGGGAATTAATGGCTGCCACGTGTGAGGGGTGATAAAATGTGTTCTGTGATTGGGATGATGGAGCTGATCCTGTCAGCTGTGCTAGGCTTTTGTTCCAGACCTGCTGTGTGCTTAAACCTGCCATTCACTGGGCTTTTGGGGTGGAAAAGCTTGAAATGTAAAGGTTGAATCTACAGCCACCCCCCGTGCCCCTGGGTCCCTGTGCACAGAATATTGAAGGGTTTTGATGCTGGTTTATGATGTCTAATGAGGGCAACAAAGCAGAAGGAAAAGGGAGCATTTTGTGTTGCTTTTAGAAGCCAAAATTTGAATGAATTTTCTTCTACCTTAGCATCAGTGTGCAGAGTAGCTACCAGAGACTTCCATGCCATATTATAGACACAAACAGATTTGACAGGGTTTTCTTTTCCCTGTGGAATTTCTAGTAAATAGAGATAAATTATCTCATCTGCTTTCTGTTTATTAGCTGGGACTGTATCAAATTAAGTGCCTCCAGTATTGCTGTGAGATGGAGAAATAATCACTGCCCTCTATTTAATAATTCCTCTGCCAACATGAGCTCATGGCAGTGGGACTGGAGGAGCTTGCTGGCCCTGTTTGGCCACGTGTGTGTGCATGTGCAGAGGGGCTGCTCACAGGGAATGGCCTGGAAACACCTGCCAGAAGCTCTGTGGTTCTCTTGCTGCTTTTATTCCTCCTCCTGGTACTGCTTGTCTCTCACCTACAGCTTTGACACCGCCTCATTGTCTGTGGCCAGGCAAATTTGCCACAACACAATCATTTGTGGCCAGTTGAATGTTTTCTGTGCAGAGAACCTTTTTGTGAAACAAAATATGGATTTTTGTGTAAGTGAAGCTTTGGAGCTGTGACCCAGGTTGGAGTGCAGCTCTGAGACTGACCGGGCCCCACTGGGGCAGGAAAAGCCAATTTAAGGTCACACCACTTTGCCTGGGGCCACATCCACCTGAGCTTTGAGGGTCTCCAGTGCTGGGATGACAGGGCTCAGGAAAAGCTGGTGTGAAAGCAGCATTTCTTGTTGGAAGTGTCATCTGGAGAATGGAATAACTCCCCAGGACAGGTGAGGAAAGCACTGCAGTCTCGTGTGTTATCTTTGGATTAAACAGCCTGCCCTGCTGCTGAATAGTTTGAGTGACCTGTTTCAGAAAACAGGTGGTGCTTGGAGAGCCCATGTCCTCAGCCTGGCTGTTCATTTTTGTCTTGTCTACAGTCACTGTTATCCTGGAGTAACACACACAGTTCAAACAGTGCTTTAGTTGTATTCATGTGGCAGATTGATTTGGTTTGAGTGACCTGTAATTCTTTGTTCAAAAGCCCCTCACTCCACCTTTTTGAAGGCTGCATTAGCATTAAAAATATGGCTTTTCATTGCAGGCTTTCCTCTCCTGATCAGCCTTGGCCTGGGAGGGTACTGGGCCCGTTTGGTATTGCTCACAAATGTTTGGTTACACCTTAGTGGCATTTCAGCCGCTGCCAGTCACTGCCAGAGCAGGGCAGCAGCCCCAGGCACTCAGGAACACCCGTGGGGTGACAGCAGTCCCTCACACACAGAAGGGCTCGTTCCTCTAGAGAAGATGGAGAGCAGGGATCTTTGCTTCCCTCACCTCACTCTCCTGGAGCACAAAGCACTTCTGAAAGGTTCAAAGTGCCACCTGTGCCTTGGAGAAGCCAGGTGCTGGCAGCAGTGGCACCCTCAGACCTGTGTGCTCTGGTGCTCTCTGCCAGCCTTTCCAGGGGCTGCCAGGGCTCGGTGCTGCAGAGCCACCCTGGGGAGGATTCTGTGATGCCTCTGGGTAACTGGGCTGCTCCAGCTGCAGAGAGGGGCTGCCTGTCCCTTCCTCTTTCCTGACCTGCTGTAGCTCCCTCAGAACTGCAGCAGAGCCTCCAAGAGCTGCTGGCTTCTCAGTGAGGAGCTTCTTTGGGTGGTGGCTTTTTCCTTTTCTTTGGTTTATTTAGAATCCCAGACTGCTTTGGGTTGGGACCTTGTAGATCATCAGTGCCACCCCTGCCCTGGCAGGGACACCTCCCACTGTCCCAGGTGCTCCAGCCCCAGTGTCCAGCCTGGCCTTGGGCACTGCCAGGGACCCAGGGGCAGCCACAGCTGCTCTGGGCCCCTGTGCCAGGGCTGCCCACCCTGCCAGGGAACAATTCCTGCCCCATATCTGTTTGGTGATTTGTTTTTCCTCCCCTAATCCCTTTTTTCTCTTATGAACCAACCTTGTCACCCCAGTGGAATGTCCTGGCAGCCTGGTCACCCTCACTGTGCTCATTCTGTCTCCTTGTGGAACATCTCTCCCCACCTTCCACAACCCACGTGTGTCAGCACTGAGCCAGGCAGCAGTTTGAGTCAATAATTGTAATTCTTTGCAGCGTGGGGCTCTGGCAGGGAACTTTGGGTATTGCAGCGATGATAATGAGAGTTTGCTGCTAAGTGCCTTCTAGAAACAATGGAAACCAAATTCTTTGTAGAATCAGGGCTCTGAATTAAACCTGAGGGCTCATCCAAGAAGGTGGCATCACTGCAAAGGCTGGCTAGATTATCAGATATTAATCTGGGTTTATTCTGTGATCCACTGCAGAACTCCAGAGAGAAGTGAGTTTAAATGAGGCAGAGGCTGTGCTGGGCAGCCCAGGGTGGGGAGCACACATTAATCCCCAGGCTCCTGCCTTATATAGAGGCAATATAAAAACTCAGGGAGTTTATACTGCCAAGAAAGCATTGCCCAGCCTGTCCTTTACAGCTTACAGCTGCCATTAAATATTGCACATGCAGCATTTAAATCAGCTTTTATTGTTTCCCGTGTTTGGGTGCAGATTTGTGGGCAGTAGGGGTGGTAATTAAATCTTTGTTCTGTGCCCTGGGAAGAGAACAGAACAAAAGCATCTGTTGCCAGAGGGAGGTTTATACCAGCTAATAACAAAAACTTTGTAAGTGGGAGGAGAGTTAAATGCTGCAATAAATAGTCACTGAATTTGATAGGATCCCTATACCTCCCTCTCCATGGGTTTTTTGGGGGAGAGAACACGTTGTGCTGGCACACCTTTATTGTTGGTTCTGCTTTGCCTCAGTGGGAGGGACTGGGGAAATGTTTCAGACTAATTTTTCATGATCCTAGGACAATTTTGTGCATATAAGCCCAGCAGAAATTCTTGCAGGAAGTGATTTAATGTTGGGGTTTTTAATCCCAATCACAGTTAATAAGTATCCAGAGTGATCCTTGTCCATGAGCTCTGTTTAAATGAAATGTTCCTGTGGTGCTGACTTGTTTTACCTGAGCCCATTTGGTACTTGTGTTGTTACTGATATTGGATTTTTTGGTCTGTATGTTTTGTCAGCTACTGAAATGTGATTTGGAAATCCAATAACACTAATGTGCTGCAGAAACATGGCTTTATCCACTGACCAGGAGTAACCCACCAGAAGTATTGCTTTAGTTTTAAAGCTGACCTTTGCTGTTATTTAGCAGAAAATCCACAATTGCAAAAGGAAATGGAGCTTTTCTTTTGTGGACAGGATATTTTCCTTCAGGCTAGGAAAGACTGAGGGGCTGGGCTGCTTTCCCTGTGCTGACCCAACGGGAATAAGGACATTTTTTATTAATAACCTGTGGCAGTGCCAACAGGGGTCAGAATTGGCACAGAACCATGGAATGGTTTTGGTTGGCAGAGACTTCAGAGCCCATCCAGTGCCAGCTGGGCAGGGACCCTTTCCTGGTGTCCAGGTTGTGCCCAGCCCTGCCCAGCCTGGCCTTGGGCACTTGCAGGGGCACCTGGTGGAGTTTCCTCCCAGCAGCTTTTTCAGCAGTGTGGGCAGCAGCTGACACTAATGCTGGCCCTTGAGAGCACAGATTGGTCCTGGCAGTGCTTCCACTCTGCACTGGTTATTCTGGGATTCGCTGCACAGGTTTTAGCTGCTCTATGAATTGTAAATGCTCCTGATGAAATTTGTGAGGGAAAAATATGGATCCCTTTCTAGGAGTTTTATAAGAAGAGATGTGTTCTTATAGAGAACTCTCTTCTCTGTTCTGAAAAGGGTCTTTCAAATCAGGTATAGCTTTATAACCACTGGGCAACTTCTTGAAATCATCCTATAAAGTTTAATAAAAACCCAGCATGTCAAAGAAATTATGCAAAAGGATGCAAAGTACTCTAAAAGAGAGCTTCTCTTTTTCTGCTAAATCCAGTATTGAGAACTTCCAAGTTCTCTATGAAAATATGCTGATGTTCTTTTATAAATATCATGTACCACTTTATAAATATTTTATGAAAAATATTAACACTTTGCTTCAGAGGAGAGCTTTTGAGGCTTTTAGGCACACCAGAATTGCTTTTTCCAGTCCTCCCACAGTGCATCATTTCCCCCACTGCTTTTGTCCTTATGCAGAGTGCTCCTGAGGAAACAGAGGTGTCCTAAAATCTCTCCCTGAAATCAGCTGGGGGCAGCATCACAGAATTGGCAAGGCTGGAAAAGGTCACCAGGTCCAGCCACCAACCCAGCACCACGTTCACCATTAAACTGTCCCCAGGGCCACAGCCCCACGTTCTGGGGGCTCCTCCTCAGCCTCTTCCAGCGCTGCCATCAGCAGCTGTACCCACAAAGAATAAATAGCTCTGAGTCCCTCTGGCTGGAAGGCCCTGCTGGGCTGTGGCTGTGCCTGGGGGATGAGCTGCTCTGCCCGGTGCTGCTGGTGCTCCTTGCTGTGTTTGGAGCACACTCTGGGCTGTTTATGGCTGGCTTTGATGGGCAGGGAAGGGGCTGTGCTGCCAGGAGAGCTGCAGGGGCTGCTCCAGGCTCTGAGCTCAGGCACTGGTGAGCATGGAGGCTGGACAGCTTTGCCCTGCTCGGGGGTGTGAATGGCAGAGAGGTGTTCTTGGTGCTGCTGACCACCGTGGGCAGGTGCCCAGCGACCCCTGGGCTGGGCTGGGCTGGGGGTCCCTGGGCATCCTGCACCCCCAGCCAGGAGCGTGCCCGTGGGCTGGTGACAGCTCTGTCCCTGGCAGAAGTGGCACCCTGCCCTGGCAGCTCTGTCCCTGGTCCCAGCAGCCACTTGAGGAGCTGAGTTTGCTCTCTCCCCTCCCTCAGTGTGGGGCTGGCTGCTGTGCCAGGAGCAGAGGTGCTGAACAGAGCCACCCCTGCTCCCTGGGCACCTCGTGCTGTTCCTGGGGGTTGGCACAGCCTGGACATGGTTTGTTTGTGATTCCTGCCTCCCTCATCATTCTCCCCAGAGCTGTGCTTTGTGATTCTTCTCCTTTGCATGTCTTGCACTGCCCAATGTTTATTGTGAGGTGTTTTCTGCCTTTTTTTCCTTGGATGAAGGATTGAAGTCTGTGGTCCCACAGCCCCTGGGAAGGAGCCTGCAGGCACAGCCTTGAGCTGGGGTTAGGTGTCTCACTGAGGAAAGGGAAGGAAATCCCATGCAGGATTTACCCTGCACTGTCATTCCCCTCTCCCTGGGTGTGCCTGCTCCTGGCTGCTTTCAGTTTCTCCATTGTCTGCTCCCCTATTTCTGCTTGCTGTGAGCTCTGCAAGCTCTGAACATCCTTCAGGGTCACAAATTCCTCTCCTCAGCTGGATGCTGGAAACTTTCCTCTTCCCCTAGCTCAGCTCCCCATCTGCCAGTGATGTGTGCTGTGCAGGGTCAGCCACCCCCCAGTCACAGCAGGGCTGTGTTTTCTCCCCAGCCTGACCCTGAGGGGGCTGGTGGAGCCCGGGCAGAGCCCAGGCTGTGCTGCTGCTCACCTGAACCCCCTCTGGCTCTGGGGGTGCTTTGGAGAGAGCCCAGGAGCTGCCTCTGGCTCTGTGTGGGCACAGCCCCCTCCCCGCAGCAGCTGCTCCCCTTGGTGCCCAGTGACAGCCCTGGCACAGGTGACACCGGTGCCACCCTCCCCTTGGTGCCCAGTGACAGCCCTGGCACTGGTGACACCGGTGCCACCCTCTGTGAGCAGGCGGGTTTGTCTGGGGCAGCTGGCAGAGGGTGCTGGCTGTGAGTGCCCCGGCAGTGCGGACACGGGCAGGTGTCTGTCTGTCCTGTCTGTCTGTCCGTCCCTGGGGCACGGGGGGATAACAGAGTGCCAGCAGCCCGGGCTGGCTGTGGGACAGCTCAGAATCATCCAGACCCGCCGGCTGCGGTGAGGACAGGCGGGGCAGGGCTGCTCTCTCCGTGTCACCCCTGGCTGCCCGGGACAGCTCCTCGGGCTGCCCGTGTGCTGCTGCTGCTCCCTGGGCGCCCTGGGGAGCAGCAGAACGCGCTAAAGGGCACATTTGAGTCTGAGTTTGTGTGTGTACCTCCTCCTGCTGAACCTCAGCGTTTTCTTGACAGCTTGGCCTTCTTTGTTGTGAAGTTTGACAATGTAACCTTGCTAATTCGAGCATAAATGGATTTTTTTTTTTTTTGATGAGTAAACTTAGTTTCACTGGGAGTCCCTGATGCACAGCCCCACTGGACATGGAGCTGTCTGCTCTTTCTTTCTCCCCCTGCCCTTCTCCCCCTTCCCACACTGTGCCTTCCAACCCTGAAAGGCAAAGCCCAGCCACCCCTTCATCATCTGAGAGTCTCTCATCTCCCTGGCTGCTGCTCTGTAGGAGAACCTGTTCCTGACACGTTCCTGCTGCTCATAATGAGCTTTCACTCACGGGGCTGATCAATAGCAGAGCCCAGCAGGTCTGTCTCCATTGCTTGTTTTCTCTATCTTGAATCTGCCAAGAGAGATTAGACCATTGCCAAGGTCACTCAATAGGCTGTGAGTGAAGGAAGAGATATCTGGCTGACTTTTTTGGGACAGGCTGCCAAAAGGCAGGAGTGGAGCTAAAACTGAGTGCACAATGGCAGATTAAATCTGCCTCAAGGGCACCGAGGGGCTGCTGGAGTGAGCCTGGGACAAGATCCACGTCCCCTGTCAGGGGCTGAGGCAGAGGGCCTTGGCAGGACTCGGGTGGCAGCAGGAGCAGAGCAGAAATTGGGGAGCTGAGGAGGGGCACCTCAGGTGCTGAAATCCAGGGGGATGTGCATGTTGTGGTGGCAGGATGAGCTGTGGCACTCAGGGGACTGGGAGCAGCCTGTGCCATCCTCCTGCTGGCACCGTGGGACCCTGAGTGCTGCTCAGGGGGCTGAGGTGCTCCAGAGCCTCCTGAGGGCTGGGCTCCTGTGGGCCTGAGCTGCAGCTGCCCCTCAGAAATGAAGAAATATTATTTAAAAAAAAAGCACGAGTCACTGAAAGTTTTTTGTATTGCCAGTGAGTGAAATGACAGAGGGAAGGCTTCCAGGAAGAGGCAATATATTTTATGGGTCTGCCTGCTGGAACAGGGACAGCAGCCTTCATGGCTGCTCTGTCTGAGAGCCTGTGTTCCCCTGGTTCAGCAGCTGATCTAATAAAATACACTGTCTGTATAAATCTCCCAGCCTCACATCATCATGTCTGCCTCAGAACAGCTAATAAAGCAGCAGACAGAGTTCCCTGAGATCCTTACCTCATCTGATGGCTTGTCGTGGCCTCTCCACACAGAGACTGCAGTGTCTGAGTGTTTAGGAGCCTTGCACAGAAAACTGGGTTGTGGCTTTACCTGGCTTTGCAAATAAGACTGAAATAACTGCTTCCGTAATAACAAACCCTTAAAATCCCCTCCACTCTCTTTTCACTCAAACTTCTCTTGAGTTTGAAGCTATTTGATCTATAGGAGATAAAACCCCTTCCTCTGCACTGGGAGGAGATGTGGCTGTGTCCAAGCTGTATTTCTGCTTTTATACCTGCCAGATTGGGAGTTTGGTTTAATTTCAGTCTGGTTATGCCTAAGCTTTTAAGTAGCAGTGTGCAGTTAATTGTGCTGTCTTGGCCTGGAACCAAAGCAGACAGGACAGCTCTGATGGAAGGAGCAGGAGCTGTGGAGTTCTTGCAGGCATTTGGAGATGAAGGGATCCTTTTGATTTCCTCTGCTTCCCCACGGCCACCAGGGTGAGGCCACGGGGTCAGTGATGGGAAGGGATGAAGGGAGTTCTGTTAATTCCTTGAACTGTAAGAGACAATCCTGTATAATTATCTGTGAGAGAAACCCCACCAGATAATTACAAACTGCCACAACTTCCACTCTGAGTTGTTCTGTGTGACCTAAAAGCTTCAAAGCCTGCAAGATTGAAATCATTTGAGTGGCCTGAGCCCACAGTGACCAAACTTGGCTGAAGCAAGGCAAACAGAAGAGACTCTGGCTTGGAGTGTGTCTGTCCTTATCTTCCAGCTCTATCTGGGTTTCTAATTGAATTTTAAAGATGCTGATTACAGGCTGAGGCTAAAGCTCCAGTCCAGATGGAAAAGGATCAGTGGCACTGAGCTTGTCTTTGAGCTCCTTTTGGCTCTGAAACACTTGGTGTTCCCCTTCCTGGAGCTGGCCAAGCCAAGGGCTTCAGTGTGTGCCTGTGTGCCAGGTTTGGTGCCTGGGGCTCAGCCCTCAGAGCTGTCCCAGCGTGTCCCCAGGCTGCAGAAACTGCCTTGTTTGGAGCTCACTGGTGGCTTTCCAGCAGTGCAAGGTCTTGCCCAGCTGTCTCCTCCCTCTCTCCCTGCTTTTGTTTCTCACCCACTGGGCAGTGGGGTTTCAGTTTCAAGCCCAGTTTGGCACGGGGTGAGGGAAGTGCCAGAAGCTGGTGGGGTCTGTCCCCCCCTCACCTGAGAGGCTGGGTTTGCTGGGGCTGTGGGAGCTTCTCCTGGCTCTGCCAGAGGATCTGCATGAAATCTCTTGAATTTGGGGAGAATCCTTGCTGTTCTCAAAGCACTGTTTTGAGCCCATTCTTTCCTACTGCAGTGTGTGATTTTTGCAATATGAAGACTTGACACAGGATTGTCCTGTGGGTAAAGGCTTGGCCAGAGGCTGTGGAAGGAAGAGTGCTTTTTCAGACAAAAAGGGTTTTTGTTTGACTTTGGCTGTACCTTTAGGTTTTCCTTGTTGCTTAACCTCCTGTCTGTGCCATGGGAAATGATTCCACTTGCCTTAGTGGGCTTCTATGAGAATATACACTTAGAAAGTCATGAGAAATGCAAATTGTGGGGCTGTTCCTTGGCCAGGAGCACAGATGAGCAGCCAGCAGAGATGGAAGTGTTTCCTCCTGTGTACAATGACCTCAGTTTGCAGACTGCACAATCAGTATGGGCTGGTTAGCCTCTGTTTACTAATTTGTCACGTTGTGTTGCACGCTATGAAATCAGTTTAAGATGTGATGGAAGGGGATGCACTAAACCTCAGCTCTGTTAACAGAATATGGCAGCACGTTTGAATGCATTAGTTTCACTTCATGTAACCACAGCTGAGGCTGACAATGGTGGAGCTGGTGGAGCCTGGGACAGGGCAATAACACAGATCCCACTGTCAGAGCACTTTGCCTAAATGAACCTTGGCATCATCCATAATTGTTTTAAAAATAAATCTAAATTTATCTTTTAGACTGCTTGAGGAGAAAAATGAAGTCCAAATTGAGTACCATTTTTTCCCATTTTCTCTCTTGAAGCAACAAAACCTGCTGGTTTAATTTAATTTAGAATGCCCAGAGCAGCTGGGGCTGCTCCTGGATCCCTGGAGGTGTCCAAGGCCAGGCTGGACAGGGCTTGGAGCAGCCTGGGACAGTGGGAGGTGTCCCTGCCCCTAGCAGGGCTTCAGCATGCTTTCCAACCCCAAACATTCCATAATTCTGTAACTCAAGACACTTTTCTGTCACTACTGTGGAGGCTTTGGGGCAGGAAGTAGTTGGGGATGATTTTGGTGCTTCCTATGGTGATTTGTCTCTTTTCTGTTGCCTGTGCTTTGTTTGATGTTCTGAATGTGTTTCAGATGGATATCTCTGCTCCAGGAAGAATAAACATTGCCCTAAATAAAGCTCTATCAGTGTTTAGACAGGTGTGCAGCAGTGCTGTACATCACTCTGGCTGACTGGGGAGTCTGCAGCAAATCCACTCCTGGGAGGAGCAGATCAGGGGAAGGCTGAAGGCTGTGCCCTGCAGAGCTCCTCGGCTGGGCTGTGCCTGCAGGAGGCCCTGGTGGCCTGGCTGGGACAGGGACCCTGGGGGCAGCAGGGCAGGGCAGAGCTGCTGCTGCAGCCCTGGGGCTGCCCCTGCTCCCAGACACCCCCGAGGCTCTGGAAGCCCCCAGGCCCTGAGGCAAGGCTGGTGACACAAAGGACTCTGCCTTTCAGCTTCTATTTGTGTCCTTCCCTTTTGCCCAGCTGAGATGTTATTAACTCTGTCAGCTCTCTGGAGATTAATTGGAACTGTAAACACTGAAATTACCTTTGAGTTTCAAAAGTGAGCTTGTTTAGACCTTCAGGAGGAGAGGGGAGCTGTTTGAACATTGCTTGGCTTGGTCACAAAAACCTTTGGATCTTTGCAGATGGAAAAAATTGTTTGAGTGAATGGAAGATGTTTGTCTGTTTTCTTCTGGTTGTGTCCCTGAGATGTTGGAACTGGTTTTATTTTAAGTTCTCTGATTCTGTGACCTTGTAGCAGGGAAGATCCCAGAGCTGGTTTGGAATTGTGCTGGGTGTGTGGAGTGCTGAGTGGCTGTAGGACCACGTGCAGATATCTGTGTGAGAATCCCTAATCTGGAGGTGGTTTGTGCAGGGCTGTGATGCTCCATGCCCCATCCTGGGCGAGGGCAGGTGCTGAGGTCTCTGTGCCCACCCTCTGTGCCAGCACCAGCTCAGGGCTCCAGCCCTCCCCAAGCATCAAACCTCACTGAGGGCATGCTGCCCTTGCTCCTGTCCTTCCCACTGGGTTCTGCAATGAGTTGCTGTAAAACAAGCACGTGCTGAGCTTTTAGGAGCTTTTTCTACCCCTGAGTCTCTTTGTGCGTGTAACTCACTTCAGCTTGTCTTTGCAAATGTGGTATTTTTCTTCCAAAGGGCTTTGCATGTTTATGGATCTGTGGAAAGTTTCAGGTGTGTCAGGGTAGGAGAAATCGAATGGAAACACAAATGGAAGCTGAGGCTGGAGGCAAATTGGGAGAACTTGGACCTGTTGCAGACTTTCAGTAGCTAATTATTGAACTGTTTATTTCATTAGAACAAAGCCAATGGTGTTTGAATAATTAAGAATTTGCTTTGTTGGTGGCACACTTTGTCTCTCATCGATCCATTCACTTTAAATTGCCTCCGTGCATGTGGGGGGCAGAGCTGCACTGTGGGACAGCGGGGTTTGTCCTTCCTTCTCCTCCCCGGCTCTGCTCATGCCCACGGGCACGCTTCCCAGGGCTGCTGCATTCCGGCCTCCTGGGGTGGCTGGGGAGCTTTGGGATTGGGATCTCTGTGGGGGCACAGCGGGGCTGCAGGGATGTGCTCGTGGAGATGCTCAGTCTCTGCTCGGCTCAGGACGGGCGCCCCGTGCCCGTGTGCCCCGTGCCGGGTGCTCCGTGTCCCGGTGCTCCGTGTCCCGGTGCCCCGTGCCCGTGTGCTCCGTGCCCGTGTGCCCCGTGTCCCGGTGCCCCGTGTCCCGGTGCTCCGTGCCGGGTGCTCCGTGCCCGTGTGCTCCGTGCCCGTGTGCTCCGTGCCCGTGTGCCCCGTGCCCGTGTGCTCCGTGCCGGGTGCTCCGTGCCCGTGTGCTCCGCGCCGGGGGCTCCGTGCCGGGTGCCCCGTGCCCGTGTGCCCCGTGCCCGGCGCTCCGTGCCGGGGGCTCCGTTCCCGGCCTTTTCTCGGGCTCTTTCCAGCTCTGCCCCTCGGCACAGCCATTGTTACTGCCCCAGGAGTGAGGAATATCTCCTGAGCACGGGCTGGGGATCCTGACTGCCAGGAGAAGAGTCAGGGGGCCCTGGGGGTGTGTGCAGCCTCCATCCCCAGGGTTTTGCTCTGCTGCTTGCAGTGAAACACTCTCCCCCACACAGCCTGCCCAGGCTTTAGCATCCCTGGGAGCTGAGCAAACTTGTCCTTTATGTTTCAGTGTAAAACAATGTCACATAAAAACAGGGAGAATATTGAGCAAGAACATAAAGGTGTACTGTAACAGAGGATTTATGCATTTTTATTGGGTTTCCTGGTGCTACAATAACAGTCATCATTTCCTTGTGGTGGGGAGAAATGGTAACACTGAATCCTGATTTCGGGTGGGTTCCTCCCAGCAAGCTGGGGATTCCCAGCCCTTGCCCTGGGAGATGTGCCCCTCTGTACGTGCCTGAAAGCTCCATTCCCTCTCCTGAGGGACGGGTCCTGTCCTTGCCCACGGGTGCCGTCCTCACACTGAGCTCCTGTTTCCTGGAATGGGAAGGGCAGAAGGAATTTGTTCTGGTCAGATCAAAACGAAGCTGCTGGCAGGATGAGCTTCTGTAAAGTCAAACACGGAGATGTGTGCATGATAAACGGGGAAGTGACTTTGTCTCTGCTCTTCAAGGCAGATGAAAATTGTGACTTGGGAAGCAGGAAACAAGGAAGCTGCACCCAAACATTGTGGAACAGATATTTGTTTTGTAGTTGAAAGGAACAGTTTGAAAATCCCTGGTTTTCAACACAAATGGCTTGGGAGGAGTGAGGGAAGCACAAAGCTAAACAATTATAAATGGTAACCTTTAAAAACAGAGACATTTCCTAACAAACAGCTTCTCTTCATTATCAGACACTCATTAACTGAAATATTTATTTGGGGTTATGGGATGTTTAAAAATGCAGCAGCTGCTCCGTTTGCTCTCTCAGTGATTTATTCAGTGGCGGTGCCTGTGCAGCAGCAGGAGGAGGAGGAGGCAGGAAGGTGGAGCTGCTCTCCTGCAGGGCCCTGGGAGGTGTGAGCTGTGCTGGGAGCGTGGCCTGAGTGCGCACACACCCTGCAGCTCCCTGCCCTCTGCAGGGGCTCTGGGGGCAGCTGTGGGCAAACCCAGAGGAGCTCCCCTCTGGGATCAGCCCATCCCAGCTCCCTCCCACTCCTGCTCCTCCCCTAGTGCCGAGGCCAATTCATCCCCAGTCTCAGGGGTTGCCAGAAACTGGGATTTCTGCCATAGAAACCGCCAGAAAGGGTAGAAAATGGCTGTAATTAAGGGAAGTGACAATTAGTGTCTCCATTCCCAGGTGCTGCAGTTCCATTTCCATCAGTGAGGCAGCGCTTAGCTGGAATTCAATTCCTTATTTTATAATTGGAAATAGGAGTGGGAACCTGCATTGTTTTTCCCATATGGTGGGAAAATCTGCCTTTTGATCAGGAAGGCAGAAGCTCACTGAGCACTTTAAACTATTGGTGTCTTGTAAAAGACAGACTATCTGAGCCTTCTGAAAGATTCCCTTGAATATTAATAACAAATAATAAAAGGCAACATGCAATTAATTCTGAAGTACTCCAAGTACTTTATGAAATCCAGATGGTTTTATCATCATCTTCCATTGACAAGGAGATGGCAATAACTCCTAAAACTGCAGGCTTGGAATCTCACAGAGAGGTACTGAAGTAGGAAAAGGAAAAATGAATGGGATGTGTCCTCAGGTGAAGCAGAAGGTGCCTGGCAGAGGCTGATGAAGTTCTTGACAGTTCCCAGAGAAGGTCTCCCCTTGTTTTGCATGCTCTGCATGGAGAGCAGCCTGTCCAGCCCAGGCCATCCTGCTGGGCACTCTGTGCTGCCCACAGCAGCCTGGGGCTGACAAACACCAGTGTCCCCTCAGTGTCCCCTGCCTCTGGGCTCACTGCTGGGCTGCACCTGATCTGTCTTGTCTGCCCTGAGCCTCCCGTGGGCCCCATCCCTGACACTGCAGGAATCAAACCCGTCCTGGCTGCCCTGGGGACCTTTCTGTGTCTCCTGCCTGTAGAGCAGCACATCCTGTTTGAGAGGCTGCCCGGGGAAAGGGGCATTTATTACCTGTGCAGAAGCAGTTCATGGTTTGGATGATGTGTGTGACAGTACTGAGGAGGAAAGGGAACAGGATGATCCAAGCTATGGGAGAGGGAAGAGCCAGGGATGTTCTTCCACATGGAGCAGCTTTGGAGCTCTCATGTGAAATTGGTGTGTGGTTTCTGCCAGTGCAGGCCCAGCAGGTTAGGGGTGCTCCTGGGGGGGTTCAGAGGGTTCCTGGGGTTATTCAGTGGATTCCTGGAGGGGTTCAGTGAGTTCTTGGGGGATTCAGGGAATTCCTGGGGGGTTCAGTGAGTTCCTGGGGGACTCAGTGCCCTGGGGAGGAGGAAGGTGCCTGCACAGGTGCTCCAGTCTGGCTGGTGAGAAACCTGAGATGTCAGGGCTCCTGACAAGCTATACATCCCCAGCTCTCACATAAGCTGAGCATGAATATTAACCTGTCAAAAACCACCTAAGAAAGAAATTGACCTCATTTGCAGATAGCTAAAAGGAAATTTCTTCTCAGGCTCACAATGTTATGAACATTTTTTGTTCATAGAAGCCATCAAGTGTGACACAAACTTTATAGATACAGGAAAAAATCATTTCTTGTCATTTTGCTCACGTAATTCTTCCATTTTCACTACATCAGAATGTGAGTGGGACAGACAAACCCTGCCTGCCTCCCTCCATGGTTGGATTTGTGGTGTTTTGTAGGCAGAGGGGTCCAAAGCAGAGTTGCTGTGGTTGGCATTGCCCAGGTGGGCCCTCGATAGCCCACAGTGCCAGCTCTGGTGGCACTGAACCCAGCTGCTTCCCCTGATGTTCGTGTCCCACCTGTGCCAGCCTAGAACAGGCTGGGCAGCACCACCACCACCTCTGCCCGTGTGGCACGAAGGGACCTGGCAGGGCTGGGAGGGTCAGGGTGCCCTGGGTGTCCCTGTGTGCTCACAGGTGACACCCTGCCTTTCAGGGGACATGGGCACGCCATCCTCTGCTGCTGGGGTGCCAGGGGCTCCCTGGGGACAGCAGGCAAGGCTGGCACGGGTCACTGAGGTTGGCCTGGCTTCCCATCTGAGGAGATTCTTCCCCCAGCCCAGGAATTTTGGGATCTCTGGATGCTGCAGCTTCCAGTGTGCCATAAGTGAGCCCCAGTGGGTTGGTGCCTGTGGGATCTGTTGCTAAGGTGACACAAGCAGGCTTTTGCTTCAGCTGCTGGAGAGGACAGTTCAGCAGGAGGTGTTCCAATGAAGCTGAATTCAAACCTTTTTGCATTCCTTCACCCCAAAGTAAAACCAATTTTGTTTCCTGGAGGTTTGGTTTTGGACCCCCTGAGCTGGGGTCACTTCTAGGCCAAACAAAAGCATCGTTGTGTGTATCTGCAAAAATGTCTCTGTGCTTGAGAGAGAAAAACAAGTCTCACACAGTGTATTTCCTGTAATTTCACTGTATTTCCCTGTAATGTGTGTTTCAGTGCTCAGTGTGTTGTTGCACATGAAGCGCTGAGCTGGAAGGTTCCTGATGGCTGAGTTTATCAGAGATCAGAGGAGCAGAGCTCTGATGATCCCTCTGTGAATGTTCCTGCTCAGCTCTGCCCTGTTTGCCCATTTGAGCTGGAAATGAGTGTTCTTGCAGCACTGGCACAAATAAATAAGCGCAGGGGTTTGCCAGCAGATCTTTGTTCGCGCCGTCGCGCTTGGCTCTCGCTCAGGAGCTGCCTCCTCTGTTCAGCTGTGCCTCTGAGAGTGCCAGGCAGAGCTGCAGGGAAGGGAGCACCTTCCTCTGAAGGGGCAGCAGGTGCACCCAGGCCAGGCCTGAGGCACTGAGCCCTTCCTCCAGCTGTGTCAGCAGTGTCACTGTCACCTGTCCCTGTGGCTGTTCCAGAGGCTGCAGCCTGGCCACTGCATTTTAGATCCAGGCCTGGGAGGGAACCCAGGCTCTGGGGGGCTGCAAGGCTCTGGCCACGCTCTGTCTGTCTGCAGGGCACGTGCAGGGAGCCCCGGGCAGTGGCAGTGACCCCTGGGTGCTGCAGTGACCCCCTGGGTGCCACAGTGACCCCTGGGTGCTGCTGGCTGCAGGTTCCAGGCTCAGGACCCCATCCTGTGCCAGTGCCACTGCTGCCATTCTGCTCTGCCCCTGCTCTGCTCCTGCCCTCTGGGGATCAGAGCAGCTGCAGCAGGGCTGCCCTGAGCCCCGAGTGTCTGGAATGCTGGTGGTGTTACCTGGAATGCTGGTGTCATTGCCTGGAATGCTGGTGTCATTGCCTGGAATGCTGGTGTTACTGCCTGGAATGCTGGTGTTACTGCCTGGAATGCTGGTGTTATTGCCTGGAATGCTGGTGTTATTGCCTGGAATGCTGGTGTTACTGCCTGGAATGCTGGTGTTATTACCTGGAATACTGGTGTTATTACCTGGAATATTGCTGCTGTTGCCTGGCACTGCTCTGGAGCTGCCCAGCTCCTGCTGCACAGCGTTTAGCTCCTGTCTGCCTGTGCTGTGTGGGGGCACCTGGTGGTTTTCCCCTCCCAAACCCCAGCTGGGCTGGGGCATCCCTGGTGCCAGGGCCAAGCAATGCCCCCTTCCTTGCCACCAGCACCCTCCTTCCCTCAGCAGGGCCTGGCTCTTCCCCAGGGCTTGAGGAGAAGGAGCAAACCTTCCTGGCAGAGCTGCCCCTTGCCACTGATAAATCCTCTCTGTGGTCTGCAGGAGCCCCTCGGGCTCACACTGGCTCCACTGCCAGCAAAGTTTGCCTTTATTTATGTCCTGGCTGCGTGACCCAGGCAGTCTGTGAGTTTGGAGTCTGTCACACAGAACTCAGAGTAAATAAATCCCCTCGTAGTTAATCATACACTGGACACAAATCATTTACAAATGCAAACAGAATGTTCCTTTCCTGAGGGTTTAACAATGGGTACGTTTAAAACCTGAGTATTTGAGCGGAGTGTCAGGTTTCATTTTCACTTCCTAAGAATATTAGTTAGGATGCTATTTACTTAAGAAATTTGCCATTAAGAATTTATTCCTAGTAAATGCAAGTACCTCTGAAACCTTTGTTCTCAGTTGAAACAAAATGCTTTGTGGGATTATTAAATGCTGCTCTGTGAACTTTGAATTTCAAACAAGAGTTGGGTTCAGAAGTGTCCCAATGGATTGAAGAGATGGAAGAGACTCCTGGGGACCCCTCTGACCTTGAAGGAGTCACTGCAGTGCCAACATTCCAACTTGTGCCTTGATTTGTGTGAGGAGATACTTAACTCACTGACCTGGTGAAAATGGAGCCAGAATTAGTTTTTCTTCTCTGCAGCAGCACTTCAGAAGGGTTTGTTTGTGTCAACGAGGCCCTTGCTGCAGTCAGAGCTGTGCCTGGAAACCTGGGGTGTCTGGGGCTCGTCCTGGGCTCTGCTCTGGCTTGTGGGTGGCTGTGCAGGATGCCTGACCTTGTCCTGTCCTGATGTCCACTGTGTTGGTTTTATTCTCTTAACCTCCCCCCTTCCTTATGTCTGGAAACTGTAGGAATAAGGGCACAATTGTAGGAGGTTGGACACAGTTTGTGAAAGCAAAGTTGTATTTTTGAAAACCTGGGTGCATTCCTGGTGTTGAATCCGTTCCACCTCACAGGTTTGCACCTCAGACACCTTTATGTTATTAGAGTACAAGCAGAAATGAAAGGAGTTCTCCTCCCTCTGCAGTGTTAGTTAAATTCTCCATATGCTGGTAGGTTAAATGGGTATTGAACTGTTTAACATTAATTAAACAGCCAAGGCTGGGGAGTAGCCAGGAGCACACTGTCCAATTAAAGCAGGTGCCTCTGTGAACAGCTGCCCATAAATCAGCTTCTCTTGTACACATAACAATTGTTAATTGAATAATTGCTTAAAATTAATCTCTTAATTTTTCCTCGGGAAATGCATCACATCTACTTGGAAGCATTGAATTTTTGGGCATGGCTTGATTTACCAAAGCTGAGGTGCAACGTGTGTGTTAGCAGGAGCAAAGAGCTCAGGCTGGGGCTCAGCAGGAGGGGACAGCAGGGTTTGGGGTGTGCAGGAGGGGTTTCTGTGTGTGCAGGAGGGGACAGGAGGGTTTGGGGTGTGTGGGAGAGGGGACAGGAGGGTTTAGGGTGTGCAGGAGTGTCAGAACCTCTCTGGGAGCGCTTTGGAGGGGCAGTGGTCAGGGCAGTGCTGTGATTCTGGGTTGTGTGGCTGGATTGGATTTGGAAATCAGGAACAGGAGCTGTTGGAATCTCGGGGAGTCTCCAGCTGGTGTCAGCAGTGCTGTGTCCTGCCATTGTCCCCAGGGCAGCCCGTGCAGCACCTGGGGCAGTCCTGGGCACCAGGAGAGGCTCTGGGATGTGCCAGCTGCTCAGGCAGTGGGCAGGAACTGCTGCTGCTCTGCAGCTCTGCTCGGGGGCACCTGCAGTGACACCCTGGGAGCAGTGACATCCTGGGAGCAGTGACATCCTGGCTCTCCCCTCGTGGGCAGCCCAGCACAGAGCTCTGAGCCCAGGCAGCAGCAGCTCTCAGCTCCCTGAGGCACAGAGGTCGGGGTGCTCTCAGGGGTGATGGAGCAGCTGGCTCAGGGTGTGAATTGAGCTCCCAGGATGGGCCTTTTCTCTGGAGCCCTGTGGCACAGAACTGCAGCAATCCATCTGGCAGCTCTGCTCCCTCCTCACAGGCAGCTCCTTCTCCTTTGCAGCTGCACTTTTGGCTCAGCACCTACACTTCAGATCTTCCACAGCAACAGAGAGTCCCAGCTCTAATTTCAGTGTATTGACACCTCTGCCACGATTAACCTTTCCTTGGCCAGCCCAGGCAAGAATCAAGCCTGTACATTTTTTCTCTGCCACCGTTCAAAAATCCTGAGTTCTTCAAGCTCAGACTCCAAACAAGGACTTATCATGTATTTCCATTTATTTTATGTGATCTGGGAGAAAAGCATCAACTCGTGTTTGTTCTTGGTGAGCTGGATGTGGCTCCCTTATGTGTGTCAGGCAGCCTGTGGCACTGTGGGGAAGAGCACCCCAAGGTTAGTAAAGCTTTTATCTGTCCCACTTGGTTTATAATACGAAAGAAAAATCTGAGTCTGCATCTTTAGCTGCTCTAGGTTTGTGAAATTCCTTTGAAGTTGGCACTCTGGTATGCATCCATAAAGAATCAGAATAATTTCAGTGAAAATCTGCTAATACAGATGTTTTCTTCTTTATAACAATAACAGTGAATTTTGATCACTCCTAAACAAGATCAAAGGCATCAGAATCCCCTCTTTGTTTTAACATTATAATGAGAATACAATGATGCTTAAAACACTTGAAATGGTTGAAGGCACAGTAGCTGAAGTAAACCTCAACTGCCTGAATGCTGCCTCAGTGTTGGGCTGTAATAACCTGGATTATCTGTGGATAATCTGCTGGATTTTGCAGAAAGGAGAAGCACAAATGGCTGAGGATGGGAAATTCAGTCGATGAGCACTGGTGTACACAGCAAGCAGAGGTTCTTCCTTGAAGTCACCAGCAGTGGGAAACAGGAGGAATTTTTCATTTCTGATGGGGGCGCAGTGGCTTCAGGAATGAGATTTTTCTGTGCCTGGTTTTGTTGGGTGTGCTGGGCAAGGGCAGGGCCCTGGCCTGGCTGTCTCACCTGCTGCACCTCTGCACCCACTGCCAGCCTCCTGCCTGTGCCATGCAGCTGTTCTGAGAGGAAAGCAGGGAGAAATCCCTGCTGTTCAGCTCCTTCCATCAAACCCACTGGAGACAGGGCTCTGCCTTATCTTCCCTTGAGATGCTGAAGTGTTTTGAGTCCTTCCCTCTCCCCCATCCTGTTCTTGTTCATGGAATCGTGGAATGGTTGGGTTGGAAGGAACCTCAAAGCTCATCCATGACATGGGCAGGGACAGCTTCCCTGGGGTGGGGCTGCAGCCAGGGAACTGAGCCATGGCCAGGACTGGTGTTTGTCACCTTCCCAGGACAGGCAGGGCACCACGGGCCCCAGCTCAGGGGCATCCATGGCCCAGGGAAGGGGCTGGGAATGGAGCAAAGCACCAGCACCGTTGTTCTGCCATGGCCATCCCTGCTTGGACGCTGAGGAACCCACCCCACCTTGTCCCAGGCAAGGCCACACTGGGACACGGAGCTCGTGGTGGCTGGGTGAGGTGGCAGCTGCTGGGCCTCTGAACTGACTCAGAACAGCCTCCTGTTCCTCCAGGAGCTCCTCAGCAGGGATGTTAGGGCACTCTTGAATATCCCACCCTGGGCTGGGTGTGGTGCAGGCAATGAGCCCCTGGCAGCTGCAGGCCAAGTGCCCTCTGCAAATGCATCTCTGCCAGAGCCACCAGGCAGCTCTTGTCACCCTCCCAGCAGCTGGAATTGGATGCCTGTGGAGGTGGTAATTACAAATCCCAGCCAGGCTGCACAGGCTCATTTGTCTCTGTTTATCATCAGAGCAAGAATATTGATCATTGCTAAACCATTAAATGTCTTTGGAGAGGAAGAAGCAAATCAGATTAATAAAGGTTGACATGCATTGTGGAAGGTTCTTCTCCATGAAAGTCAGGTGTGGCAAGAGCAGAGATGGCAAATGACATCACTCTGCTGGCCTGGGAAAGCCGCTTGGGGTTTTTGTTACTCAGCTGTGTGTTTGGGAGCCCAGGGAGTCCCTCTGTGTTTAACTGTGTGTGTGTGTGCAGCTCTGGGCTTTGCTGGGCTCCCTGGAGGCTGCCCCAGGAGCAGTGGGGTCAGGGATGTCAGAGCTGTGATTCTACTGGGCAAACCCTGCCTGGGGAGGGGGCTCCGAGCCTGGAGCCAGCAGGGATCCAGGGCTGGGAGGGCTGCAGCCCCTGCCAGCTCACACTGGGGTGGGCAAGCAGCTGATCTGTACCCCCTGTTCCCACGGCAGATGTGACACTCTTGTCTCAGGCAGCAGGACGTGGATGTTTTCAGCCCAGACTGGCATTTCCCTCGCTGTACCCGTGGAAACAATGACTTTGGCAGTGGTTTGACCAGCACTGTCTGACTCAGAGCATTGTCACCAATTTCCTCTCTAAGCCCCCTTTTATCTCATCCCCATTTTATAGAGGAGTGGCCGTGAATGGGCCGGGCAGGCTCTGATTTCTCAGGCTGAGCTGTAGGACCTGCAGGGAGCAGTGCTCTGAGAGGACTGGGGTGAGCTGCTGGGACAGGAAGGCAGAGCCAGGTGGGGGCTGGTGTCCAGCTGTGCTGCTGGTGTCCAGCTGTGCTGCTGGTGTCCAGCTGTGCTGCTGGTGTCCAGCTGTGCTGCTGGGGTCCAGCTGTGCTGCTGGTGTCCAGCTGTGCTGCTGGGGGTCCCTGCAGCCCAAGGAGCAGCCAGAACTGACCATCCCCCAGAGCACAGCCACTCCACAGAGGGAGCTGCTTGCAAACATCTGTAATCAGCAAAAGCCTTTAATGGCAGAGCTTTAGCCCCAGTTTTGGTTTCCACGCACACCAATTAGGAGAACCTTGTTTTCTACAGATACACTATTTTCTGTTTTGAAAGCTTGACAGTTGTAATGCTTTGAAATTATTGAAGCTGACATGTCTCCTCAAGAACTGTTTCATCTGTCAGATTCTTCCTTCTTCTATCATCTCAATCATCTAATGACTAAAGAAAAAGAAAAACCTCCCAATGAGTTATTTTCTACTTTCTTTAACTTGCCAGTAATTACAGAGATTTTTACTTGTGGTAGGAATTTCTCTTTAGAAAGGGAGATGAGCTAATTAAAAACATCCAATATCCTAAGTGATGAATTATGCTGAAGTGCAGAGTGGTCTGCAGGTGATAATGTCAGCGTGGGCTGGAGACACGACTTGTTTGTTTTGCTGGATGCTGAAAAGAAATTCAGCTTCACACAGACCAGATGGCCTTTCTGGATTCTTTCATTTTTATGCTAGAGTTTCTCTTCATGTTTGTCCAGGCAAATCTCCCTTTTCTTGCCACGTAAATCCTGGTAATTTTGCTGGGAGATGTTTTTCGTTGAGGTCCTGATCAGTTTGTCTGAAGGAAGTGGCAGATTTGGCACAGACTGGCAATCTCCTCTCTGAGGAGGGCCAAAGGGGATGGAGCAGTGAAGTCTTGGGTGGGCATCCCTTGGAAATGCCACAAACCCTGCAGATAAAGCCTTGTAACTGCATAGTAACTCCCAGCAGGGCTGGAGTAGCTGCCTTGGGGTTTTCTTGTGCTGTGTGTTCCTTCTGTCTGGTGAAGTTGCTGCAGGAGCCTTGGCACAGGAGTGGGAAGATGGTAAAATTCCATGAGATCTGCTGAGGTGAAAGAAAAGCCATGAATGGATGGATGATATCAGCACTATTAGGTTTCTTTCACTCCTTCAATGAAACCAATTATTGATTGCAGTGGGAGTTTGAATAATGGATGGTGGAAAATGGGTGGGAGCAGGAACCTCCAGATTTAAGTCTTGGATCACCAGCTTTGGTGTACAGGGTGTTCCTCTTGCTCAGTCAGAGCAAGAAGACTCTTTGTTATTCTGTGGAGGGAAAGCAACAGGATATTACACATTAACAGCCTTGATTCCTAATTAAAAATGAACAAGAGATGCAAACTCTCCCAATCAAAGTCTTTAATTGGTGCAGGTTTCATTTTTTGAAGCTCTTAGTCCCCCACATCTGCATCTATAACAGCAGGTAAATCCCCCATTGTGAATGATTGATGGGAAGATATAAACAAAAGCAACTTTGATTTATGACTTAAGATCACTCCAAAGGCATTTAAAACCATCTCCCTCAGCTGCCTGCTGTCACTGCAAAGGCAGCAGTGCAGGGAGCCAGGTCTCACTGGGGTGTGGCCACTCCTCACAGCCCAGCCCAGGGCTCTGTGCTCACCTGGGGATTCCATGGGCAACCAAACCATCCCCTGGGCCTGGCCTGGTGTAATCCCAGAGGTGTGAGCAAGATTGGTCCTGTCCCAGCAGCTCCCCAGTCACCCTTCTGCTCTTGGAGCCTCCTGCTGGAACTCGGAGTGGTGGATGAGTGGTGGGTGCTCATCCCTTGGAAGGGCCAGAGGGGTTTGCAGAGGGGTTTGCAGAGGGCAGAGGGGTTTGCAGGGGGCAGAGGGGATTCCCTGCTGGCTCTGCTGGGTCCCAGCCGGGCTGGAGCAGCCCTGCAGGCCCTGCTGGACACGGGGGTGCCGCAGCCCTGGCCTGGAGCTGCTGAGGGTCAGCCCTGGCTGTGCTCCGAGCAGGGTTGGGGTTTGCTCCTCAGGAGCAGCAGGGAGTGTGCCCTGTGGGATGAGCTGTAAGCACAGCTGGAGCAGAGCAGACAGGCAGAGCTGTGTGCTGGGCAGTGCCAGCTGGGCAGTGCCAGCTGAGCCAGACACTTCTGCTGGGGATGGGGCCTGAGTGCTAAGGGGAGCTGAGCAGGGAGCACAACCAACCAACCCTTGCCATTCCCAGCTGGAATGAAGCCCCAGGAGCTCCAGTGGCACTGGGGGGGCCCAGGGCAGTGCTCCCTGCTGCTCTGCAGCCCCCAGAGCTGCCCAGAGCAGGGCACAGTGGGTGCCCTTTGGAGGGAGCAGCAGGGCTGGGCTCACCGAGGTGGCTGAGGAGGGGGGAGCTCTGGGCTGAGCCAGCAGGAGCTCCGTGGGACACACCAGCTGCTCTCCTGCAGCTCCAGAACAGAAAGAGAGCTTGAATATTTTATGGACACGGACATGAGACAATGAAAGTCTATTAAAGCAGCCATTGACAGCACTGCATTGTGTAACAGGAGTGATTCCAGGGGCACTGTGCCATCACTGAGACCAGTGCACAGAGCCACTGGGCACGCTGGGGCTACGAGTGCAGAAAATGAGCTGGGGGGGCTCCAGAGTGTCCTGGGAAGAGCCAGCAGGGCAGGTGATAATCTGCTACCAGGGTATGGCCTCAGGGCACCCGGAGCCACTGCTCAGTGGATCCCTCTGGCTTTTCCCAAGTGCAGTGGCCATCCCCTGCTGGCACAGCAGCCACACCCCGGGGCAGTTTGAGGCTGTCTCTGTGCTCCACTGGGGAGCCATGGCCACGGAGTTCCCTGCTGGTGCTGTCCCCTCTCTGCAGTGACAGACCGAGCACTGCCCTGGTCACTGCTGGGGACAGCCGGGCCCCTGCCCTGCAGGACAGCTCTCAGCAAGTGGCAGCCCCTGGATCTGCCTCCTGCCTTTGCTGCCTCCTCTCCCTCACCTCCTCAGCAGCCCCTTCCCAAGCTGTATTTATTGCTGGGTGGAGAATGTGCTGTGACCCAAAGGGGTTTTATACTCAGTCCATCCTCATTTCCTGTCGGATGAGATGCCCTCCTCCTTGTCCAGCTGGAGGAAGTGGTGCTCCTGTGGCACCAACTGAACTGGGAGCAATTGCACAGGGCAGCTCTCTGTTAGCTGGGCAGGCCTGGTGATTCAGGGTAGCTCAGCACAAGGAGTGCTTTGGTGATGTTTGGCAGGCCCAGAGCAGCTGTGCAGGGAGGTTTGCAGGGGCAGTGGGCTCTGGGTACCCCAAACCCTGCCTGCAGAGCTGTGCAGCACGGCTCTCCCTGCCTCTGCTGGCCCTTCCTCTCACAGCCCCCGTGGCTGGCAGTGCTTTCCTTGTACATCTGTGTTTGGCTTTCATCTTGCAAATCTCCTGTGCTGGGGGCCCAGCTGCATCTTTCTGCAGCTACTGATTCCCAAGGAATCAGCAGAGGTGTCACCTGTCAGGTGCCTGCAGGGTTTGATCGAGCATGGAGCAGTGTCAGCAGGCACAGGGAGTGATGTTTTACCTCCTCCCTGGTGTCTGAGTTTCCTTGCCCACTTCAGCCTGCTCCCTTCCTCCTGCTCTCCCCCTCCTGCTCTCCCTCCTGCTCTCTCTTTCCTGCTCTCCTGGCTCCCCCTGCACAGGTGACATGGGCTGCTGGCACAGCCCTGGTGACAGCACCTGGCAATGATGACAAGTGTGTGTTTTAATGGATATCTCAGAAAAAATTACTGTTAATAGCATTTAATTGAGTCTGTTTCTTACTGTTTGCACCAGGAGAGCACCAGAGTCAGTCTCTGGGAAGCTCCAGGTTCCCTGGAAGCCTGGGGGTGCAGAACCACCTGAAATGGGAGACCATGTCAGTCTCTGGGTTCCATTGCATAACTGGAAGAAGTTAAAACAGGCTTGAAACAACTACTGACAAACTGCATCCACAGGAACTGATGGGACTGAGCCCAAAAACTGCTGGGGAGCCCAGGAAGCAGCAGAGTGGGAGAATCCAGCAGCAGGGCTTGGGGCAGGCTCTGGTTTGTGGTGGTGGGATCCCTGCAGCACCTCCTGGCAGGTTCTGCCCTTCCAGGCTGCTCCTGGCCGTGCTCCTGGCCGTGCCCCAGCAGCTGCTGCAGATGTGACTCGGAGCAGCTCGGTGCAGGCTCAGGAGAAGCACAGCAGGAAGGGTGGGGTGGTGCAGCTGTGAATCATCTGAGGGAAGAAGGGCCTGAAAGGTGGCCTTGCTGTCCCCAGCAGCCAGGGTGGAGGTGGCTTTGCTGCTCCTGTGCTGTGGGGAACATGTGGTGTGGCTCTGCTGATGGGCTTTGTTTGTGCTGCCTCTTCCTCAGAGGTGCCTTTTGCAGTAATTTGCTACATTCTGCTCCTGCTATTTGCAAGTGAAGAAAAATGGGATTCTGAGGCTTTCTCTGTGCCTTGTGCTGCAGGGAAAAGGAGCACTAATAGCCCATGAATAATTAGTGTGTTGTTCTAAGCTCCTATTCTAGATGGATGCAGTCAGAGCGTGCCTGGGTTATCACAGAGGCTTGGGGAGCTCTGGCAGCTGTGCCTGGCACTGCCCATTCCAGAGGTACCTGCATCAGAAATGCCACTCAGGGACAGTGCTGCCTGCCAGGTGGGGCTGTGACATTTGCAGCACCACCCAGCAAGGATGAGTTTCCTGGGCACAGCTTCCCCAGAGCCCAGCAGAGCTTCCCTGGGAGCTGCTCTGGCAGAGTGCCGTGGGGGCTGGGAGGGGTTTTTGTGTGAGTGGGTGTCCCAGACCTGCCAGCTGACAGCACCGAGGCAGGCAGCACAAAAATGGGTTTCAAGCAGTTTTTCAGCAGTTTTTCTGTTGTTCTGGGGTGCACTGAGCTGCCCTAGGGCTGACAGCTCCTCTGGATCCCTGCAGTGCCACAGGAGGGGCTGGGCTGGGCTCAGGGCTCAGGGCTGGGCTGGGGGCAGTTCATGCTGCCTCTCCTCCCTGCTCTGGAGCCCCAGGCTCCTGGCTTTGCCCATGAGCCTGATTTTGAAGGGCTGTAATTGACAGCAGGATCATCTGCCAGTCCCTCACTTAGGGAAGGGCCTGGCTGGGCACTGGGACAGGAATTGGTCAGTGTTTGGTCACACTGAGTGCTCCCATCCAGTGTCTTTGATAATACTGAACAGCATATCCAAAGTGGAACTGTTGCAGTTCTGTTGTTGTTCTCTTTAAGCAGCTGATGCACAGTGCAGGAGGGGCTGGAGAAGGCCAGGCCAGGCCAGGCAAGGATTGCTGTGCCCTGGCTGCTTCACTGCCCCAGTCCCCTCCTGGTGTCACACTCAGTCACGCCCTGGCTGTGGCTGGGGGAGTGGAACAAATCCTTGTGGCTCTGCAGGTGAAAGAGCTTCCCACAGAGATCAGATCAGCGTGCTGCCTCCCTGCAATGCCCAGCTCTGAGTCCCCTCTGCTGGAGCAGGAGAGCAGCCGTGGTTCAGTGCAGGTGTAAAGGCAGAGGAGTGTGTGCAGGTGAGGGCAGTGCAGTGAACAAGCCCCTCAGCAGGGATGGAGACAAGGAGGTAACACAAGTGTAAGGGCTGATTTATGTTATCTTGCCAGATAAAGCCCCAGATCCTCTGCAATTTGTTACTTACAGTTCAGCCCTGTGAAATCAATTACTGAGATGCAATTTAATTAAGGCAGGTTAATGCCTGATCTAAGGCACTAAACCCATAAGATGTAATTTCAGTTTACTGATCATTGTCATGCTAATGGCCATGTGACATCTGCTCGGGCAAATTGGCCCACACGTCTGGTGCCAGTTGCCTCAGTGATTTCCCCATCCCAGAGCAGCTCTGGAGCTGGGGGAGGCTTGGGCACCCCTCAGGGAGGGACCTGTCCTGGTCAGTCCCTGCTGCTGCTGCCCAGAGCTGTGGCCTGGCCTACCATGCCCCTCTGTGCAGCTTCCATTGCCTTTTCTGCCCAGAGAGCCCAGAGCCTCCCCCTGTGCCACAGGGCTGGGTGAGGGCTGCTGGGGGCTCTGCCTGCAGCTGTTCTGCAGAGCCCTGCAGTTCTGGGGGCAGCTGTGCCTCTGCTCTTCCCGTGTGCTCCCCGAGGGAAGCACCAGCTCTGCCTCCAGCTCGTTGTTCTGTTCCTGACCCTCCAGGTGCCCAGGTGGCTGTGCTGGAGCAGGAGCAGCAGTGAGGGACAGGCTGGGAGTGCCAGCAGTGCTGGCCTGGGGGAGCTGCAGGGAGCAGGCTGTCACCTGAGGGGCACCTGGGGGAAGGACAGGGTGCCTGTCCCCACCCTGCTGCAGCAGCTCCGTGCCAAGGGCCACTCTGAGGGTGAACATCTGCAGGAAATTCCCAAAAGGTGCTCCAGAGAGGCCAGGGCTCATCCCAGCTGCACTTGGGGCAGTCCCCCAGTGCCACCAGTGCCACCAGTACAGCTGCTTCCTCAGACAGCTACAGACTGGTCTGGGTGGGAATGGACCTTACAAATCATCCAGTGCCACCCCTGCCGTGGCAGGGACACCTCCCACAGTCCCAGGCTGCTCCAGCCCCAGTGTCCAACCTGGCCTTGGGCACTGCCAGGGCTCCAGGGTAGCCCCAGCTGCTCTGGGCAGCACTGGCTCACACAGCCCCTGTCAGGCTGTGCCTCAGCCCCACTGCTCCTGTGTGGCACAAGGGAGAGAGGAGTAAACCCCAAACAGGTGTCAGAGCTCTCTGACAGCCAGGGCCACCTGGAGCAGGTGCTTCTGCAGCCTCTGGACGCTCCCAGAGCCGTGGCTGGGCCAGGCTCTGACAGCTCCAGCCTTGGCTGTGGCCAGCTCAGCCCAGAGCTGTGCACAGAGCACGGCTTGCACTGCACCCCCTCCTCCCTGTCTGCCAGCCCAGAGGTGAATCTGAACTGGGGCTGGCACAAAGGGACAGGGCAGCATCATCCAGAGGTGTTTTTGTTTCTGTCCTGCTGTGCAGGTAACTCCTCAAAGCTGGGAAGATCTCATTGTCTCTCCCCACTACTGCAGGGGTTCAGTACATGGGACAGTGGCTATTCAGTCTAACATGAGACCAATTACATGTCCCTAAGGTAGGAAGAGAGCAGATCCTGAGTTTGGGAAGAGTTTGCCTGCTCTGTGCTCAGTGCAGTCCCTTTTCAGCAGCAGCTCAGTCCTCACAGATGTTCTGGTGGAGTTCTGCAGAACTGGGAGAGCCACGTGTGACAGCTGGGCTTGTTTTCAGTCCCAGGGAAGCCTGAGGGGTGTCAGGGCTTTGGGATCTGTCCTGAATAACCATCTCGGGGCCTCAGGTTAGAAATTCATCACGTTTGAGTGTAACAGTTGGGTGTGTGTTTGAGTTTTTCAGTGGAACATCCAGCTCTGTCCTGCACAGCCACAGGGTCAGGCTCGGAGCCTCACTGAGGGAATCACAGCACCTCCCTCCACCAAGCCCAGGGACACTGTTTGTCTTCTCAGACCCGACAGAATTATCCTTTGTTCACTTCAATGCAGCCCTCACTGTCATCTGGGATGTTTGTGTGAGTGGGGACTTGGATCTCTTCCTAGCTTCAGGAAGTTTTTATACTGTAATTTCCAAACTGGTATTTGTAATTAGTCCATAAAAGAAGGTAATATGCAAAAAGTGTTCAACTGCTCTTGCCAGGATAGAAAATATATATTGTAATGCATTCAGAAAACATTCCAAGGGTAGAGGATCAAGTTGTATTTGATTTTCTCATTCTCTATAATAATCATTTTTGTTGTCTTGCAAAGCTCCAGCTTTGAAGTGCGACACATAAAGATTCTGCAATACCAGCAACTGTTTCTCTTTAGCTATTTTCCAAGTGATTTGATTTTCTCAATAGCATTAACTATATGGAGGTCTAACAAGTTGTAATTAATGTATTCAGCCATTTTCTTTTGTGACAGGCTGGAATGTGAGTGACAGCATGAAGGGAAGAAGCAGAATAGAACTGGATGCTTGAGAAGATTATCATAACATAAAAACTGACAACTCTCTGGCTCTTGAATAACATATTGTGTTACTGAAAAGGGAGGAAAAAGCTATTTCACAAAAAAACCCAATGGGGCTTAGAAATTTTTTGAGGAGGGGAGAGATTTTCAAAAGCCTTTTTTAGTGCTGGACAGATTAGAATACTGAAGTTCACAAACAGTTTCTCGCATGCTGGAGTGTGTGTGCAGTGGAATTTGGGAGCACAGGTGGGATGGGCTCTGCTGGACCCCCTGTGCCCCTCTGGGTGCCCGTGGCTGCAGGAGCTGTGGGAACCAGGCCCCTTGGAGATGGAGCAGGAAAGCAGGCCCAGAGCATGGCTGGGCAGTGGAAAACAGGCTCCCCACTCATCTGCCAGGATCTCAGACTCTCCTGAGCTGGGAGGGACCCACAGGGGTCACCAGAGCCAGCTCCTGGCCCTGCCCAGGACTCCCCAAGGATCCCACCATGTAGTGAGAGCTTGTCCAAAGCTGAGGTACCTGCTCAGCTCCTCCCCTGGGGCTGGTTTGCATTTGGAAGCTGGCATTCCTCCTTGGGAAGATGCCCTGGGTGATTAAAGAGCAGGGCTGGCAGCCTTTCCTCCCCTGCTGCCATCCATCTGCCACAAGGTCATCTCTGCCCTGGCCCCTTCGTGTTTATTTCTGAGCCAATAAAATTCCCATTTGCTCTGGTACATTTTGTAATCCACAGCTTTCAGCCCAGGGATTGATTATCTGTATTCCTAGATAAAATCAAAGTGCAGGACTTTAAACAGATTTCCACTCAGTTATTTCCCCCAGACAGCGTAAATGGTGGTGTGAAACCCCAGACCAGCTGGGGAGTGGCCCAGAGCTCTGTTCCTGCCTTGCCTGCTGGCCTTGCTGCAGTTCACTTTGCAAGCAGTTCTTCTGCTCTCTTTCCTTCCCGGCCAGCAGGGTCGCAGTGTTTGTGCCCACCTGGGCCTGGCACCTGACAGGTGAGCTCAGGGAGCTCTGGCTGCAGCACAAACCAAACAAACCCCACGGGCACGGTTCCACTGCAGTTTGCCTTTGGCCTGGGGGATCCCAGCAGGATCTTCCATCCCACAGGAAATCCTGGCTGAGCAGCCAAGGCCTTGATGGAAAACTGCAGTCTGACATGTGTGGGGTGAAAAGGAAAAGATGGGTTTGAAACAGAAAGAGAGAATTCCTGGCAGGAATAGAGAATTGCTGTTTCTCCACCTGCCCCTGGGGTCGGATCAAGGTTGTGTTCAGGGAGCCTCAGTTCAGCCATTTAAATGTGTGAAACTCCTAAGGAAATTAAAATGAATTTCAAGGAGGATGTTAGAAATTCGGATTGGAGGAGAAGTTGTTAGCACTTGTTCTGATATTTCAGTTTGGGACTGGAGGACATTTTTGCACAAGACTTTTCCAATAGAAATATAAATGTAATCCCAGCACAATTTGATAAATATGTTAATTATGAGATATACAGCAGATGGAGGCTTTAAAACTGTATTATTTTGCTTGATTTATTGATGGCTTCTTCAGAAATTTTTTAATTACCATTTTCTTCTGAAAACCTTTAGTATCACAATGATAGGTGTAAGATTGAACATTGCCAAGAGAAAAAGATACATATATCTATTTATCCCAAACCAGACATTCGAATTTTTTGATTCATCAGTGTGTTGACATTTATTTTAGTTATAGTTTTAAAATTTTTTTCTTTTGACACTTCCTGGAATGATCAGTGATTCAAAATATCTTTTCCTTGCCTGGTTCTACAGGAAACCAGGGCAACATTAAGTGAGTTTTTTAGTTCTGGGCAGACAGTTTTGTAATCCAGAACATTGAGATGCTGGTCAGGGAAAAAGACATTCTCCATCTCTTTCTTGTGATATTGAAGTGTAAATTGAAACTGTGGCAACAAAGTCCAGTGTCAGTGATAAGAAATTGCAGGTGTGTGTAGTATGGGATGGATTTGTGCTCACAAACGGATCACAGGTGGATTAGACAAATAATTGGAAAAGGAACCCACAGCCAGGCTCTCACTGCAGTCAGTCACACAGCTACCCTGTAATTCCAGTTATTCCAGCTATTCTGATTTACAGGAACCACTGAGATTAGGAGACTCCAAAACTGACTGTAACGGCATCAAAAGAGCTGCTAAAATGTGTGAGTCATGGTGGAGAGCATCCAAAAGGAAGCTGTGGCACAGGATGACGACAAGTCTCCTTTGGGGATGTTTCCATCTCGAATTTTGCTCCATTTCCTTTGTTCCTTGGAGTGCTGTACTGCGGGGTGAAGCACACTCTAAGCAGCAGCATGTGGAATAACTGCCTGATTTTGCAATCTCTGTTAAAGCAGCTGCATCTGTAACTCATTTCATGGAAGTTTTAGTGGCTTTTTCCCTTTTACCATATCATACTCGAAGCTCAATAAAGATAAACTTCAAATAATGTCAGTATATCACGGGAGATTCAAAGCCCTGCAGCTGAGCCTGTATTCCTCAAAGTGCCATTTATGAGCTGAGCTGTTTTAATGCAGTGGCAGAAGTAAACCCAAACATTTGGCAGTGTCTATATTTGCACCCCTGGGACAGATGATGGAGGAGTTATTTGCTCCAGCCTTTAATCAATTTTGGGTAAACAGCAGGAGTGCACCTTGAGCATCCGTATTCTCTGACTGGCTCTCCTGCCTGTGCAGCCTGCCCTGACTCAGCGGGGACATTTCCAGGGGGAGCCCAGCACTGCCCACCCGGAGCAGTGATGGATCTGCTCCAGCAGCACCCAGCAGCTGCAGCTCCTGCCAGATCCAAATGCAAACCCTGCCCGTTCCCAGGGCCCTTTGATGCATTGCCCTGCAAATCTGGACCTGCACGGGCCGTGCTGATCCTTGATTCAGCGCTGCCAAATCTGCTTATTTCACCTGAGCTGAATTCCCTGGCCCAGTCAGTTCGTGTTATTCATGCAAGGGCTTCCCGTGGGGCTCAGGGAGTTTGATAAATCTGCTTGCTGCACTTGGCTGGTGAAGTGTTTGTGGCCACATCTGCAGAGAGCTGTGAGAAGAGGCAAAGGGGGAGGTGAATCTTACTGTAGGTTGTGTCCAAAATCATACGGGACGTGGCAGAACTGAGCAGAGCAAAGGCACAGGAGAAGAGTGATGGTGAAAAATGACTTTGATTTTTAATGCATTTGATTTTATTTGGCTTCCCTTGGAGTCTCCTCCTGAGCTTGGTAGCCCCAGTCTGACCCCAGGCCCTGTGTCCATGTGCCAAGCAAGACTCAGTGGCAGGGCCAGGCTGGACGGGCCTTGGAGCACCCTGGGGTGGTGGGAGGTGTCCTGCCCATGGCAGGGGGACAGTGGATGGTGTTCAATGTCCGTTCCAGTCAGACCCTTCCATGTGTTTGCTCTCCCAGCCTTGGCCTCACCTCTGGCTCCTGTCTGCCAGGGATCAGTTCTGATGCTCTCCTGCTTTCCTGATTTTGTCCTTTATGTGTTTGTGTGAGTCCTGGGCGTGTGGCAGAACCTGGGAACTTCCAGGTGTTCCAGAGTCAGCTTCCCAAAGTGCAGTGAGCCTTTCCCAGCTCTGGCACCTGTGACAGCACACATGCAGAGCTCTGTTTGAGGCAGCCCCTTAAGAGCAGCATTTTGCACAATATTCTGCATTTTCAGCAAGTTGGGACACCCTTCGTTAAGATTCAGACTTTATGCACTGATTACTTCTCCTCTGCTACAGCTTAACTTCTCCTGCATGGCTTAACTTTAAACCCAAGTGAAAGGAAATCCAATAAAGATAAATGAGATGTCTTTAAAGGATCCAAAAGGAAATTCAGTAGTGTCAGCAATGAATGTGAAGATACAGTGAGTTGAGGAACTTGAGGATGATGGGTTCTTTATGAGGTTACATCTGTTCACAAAGGCTTGGAAGTATTTAAGATAATTAATTGCTTTAGGAGCAACACTTCTTCAAATTCTCATGGCTGTGATTCTCTGTGTTCCTGTCTAGCCCCAGAGCTGGTGCATTATGTAGTAGCTTGAAGCTGATGCCAAGCAGTGTGCAGTAAGCACTGACAAACCCAGTTCAGTTTCCTGTGGAATTCCTCATGGACAAAGTGTTCAATGTGCTTTTGGAACAACAAAATCCGTTTCCCTTTCATGTCTCCTGGTGTCAGCGGTGACCAGAAGTTTCTGCTCTTCCTGAGACAGGTAAGGCACTGAGCTGTTTATTCAGAATGGGCCCCCAGAGATGGGATGAGCAGTTGTACAGGGCCAGGAATGGTCACTTCAGATGTATTCCCTCTATTGTAAAGGAATTAATTCCTTCCACAACGTGGGTTGTCACTGTTGGGTTCAGTGTGAGTGCTTAGGGTCCCTGGCAATAAGGGTATCTGTGGGTGCCCAAATCCACCTCCTGGCTGAGGGTGCCAGCTCTCCTGAGCTGTGAGGGCTGGGTCAGGGGCTTTTGGCTCTTTCCTGATTGCTCTGAGGAAGAGCAGTCCCTGCCCATGGGAGGCCTGCTCAGAGAGGAGTGTTTTGATTCCAGCTCAGCTGTGCTCGGTGCAGACTCTGGGGTGTTCCAGGAGGGAGTCCCGCACTGAGGATGTCACCCAGTGTCCCCTCCTGTGGCAGCAGCTGCTCCCTGCACTCTGTTGGAGTTCTGTGCCCAAAATCCCTAGGAATGGCCCAAATGCTGGGCTCTCCTTTCCTGAGCAGCCTGTTCTACACTCTCTGGTTAATAAGATCTGTGCTGGAGCTGTCATCCCTGATTACACGTTTCCCTGTTTATGTTGTTCTTCCCAGTGGTCACCAGCACAAATGTCTCTGGGAATCTTAATGTGTTTCCTTTTCTTCTAATGCATAAATGCCTGCAAACCAATCAAAACAACCATCCTACTTTGATTGTGTATTTTATTTCTGCTGAAAGGTTCAAATGTAATGAAAATAAAATGTTCAATGAGCAAACACAGATTTTCCAGAAGAAACAGGCACATTTAACTTGTTTTGAAAGATGGATGAACGCTATTAGTTTTGATATATTCTATATATATCTTCTCACTTGACAATTGTTATTTAAAGATTTAGTTCTGGGTTATTGCTGCACTTATGTTGTAGAGTCGTTTTACACCAACGCACGGATCAGTAACTTAATTATAAATAAGTGGGTTTAAGCCAAATGTAATGGAAACAGTGCTTTCCTAGCCAGTGTGCTCAGCTCAGCTGTGGGGTGAGCTGGTGCCATGGGGGTGTTCCACTGGCAAGCTGCCCCAGGGTGTCCCGGGCTGCTGGACTTGGGCTGTGCTGGGCACATGGCACGAGAGAACAACCTGGAGACCCAAAACTCGAGGAGGGTCAGCAAAGCTGGGATGAGCTTGGTGTGAATATGGGGTGTAGAGCTGCTGTGCACAGCAATTCCAGGATATCTGCCCCGGGAGAGCCAAAAGGGATGCTGGGACAAAATATTACAGGGTTTTATTTTTACACTTCATTCTTTAGCAGACAAAGGGATGGGTATTGTTCAGCCTGAGCCCCTTGATGTGTACCATTGTCAATATTAATTTAAAATCCTTTCAAAACCGTCTTCAAAATGTCTATTAAAATATTTAATTGCGAGGTGCTTTTTTTGCTTCATCTCTCTCATGTACATTGTTCTTTATCTCAGAAAATGAAGCACTTGAGACTTTGACAGGGACGGAAAGCGATCAAAACGTGAGAGGGCAAGAGCAGCAAATCGCCCGGAGCCCCGCGTCTGGGAGGCTCCTTTGGGCTGCTGGGGAGAGAGCCGGGCTGCTTGGAACTCGGAATTGGCACCTGCAGGGCTGCGGTCCTGTTAGCGATTCCACCCGCGGCTCCCGGCACGCCAGCAGAGGGGGAAGGAGAGGAATTGTGGAATTGTTCTCTGCGATCCGCCCGCCGGGGAGCCCGGGCTGCGGAGCGGGGCAGGTACCCTTCCCTGAGTGCAGCGGGCAATAATCGCCGTGCCAGGCTCCGGGAAATCATCAATCACTGTGCCAGGCTCTGGGCTGTAATCTCTGTGCCAGGCTCCGGGCACTAATCAATCACTGTGCCAGGCTCCGGGCACTAATCAATCGCTGTGCCAGGCTCCGGGCACTAATCNTGCCAGGCTCCGGGCAATGATCAATCGCTGTGCCAGGCTCCGGGCACTAATCAATCGCTGTGCCAGGCTCCGGGCTGTCACAATCCCCTCGGACACTTCTCCTCCTTCTCCCCTGTCACACGCCCAGGGTGGGCTCCAGAAGCCGTGGGGCAGTTCAGAGCATGGCTGGGGACAGAGGGGACCCCAGCGGGCAGGGACATGCCCTGGTGACAGCTGCAGGGGTCCGGGAGAGGCTGGTGCACACCGCAGGGGCGCTCCTGCAGGAAAGGAGAACGGGCAGCAGCTCAGGTGTGCAGCAGGTGCCCACCGTGGATGTGGGGCAGGGATCCCTGGGATGATGGGGTGAGAAGGGGCAGGGGCCGAGAGAGAACCCCCAAAGAGTGGCTGAACCCCCAGACACCGGCACCCTGGGGCTGTGCCTGCCATGCTCGGGGCCGCAGGGACACAGCAAACACCCGCAGGGCAGAGCCCTGGGCTGGGAACTCCCTCTGCAGAGGTACAGGAGCACCTGGCGAGGACTGGAGGTGAAACAGAGCCCGGAGCAAAGAGTGGCGTTTGTTTAGCAAGTGAGGGGAAAAGGAGCAGGAAACGGTGCTTGTAAATGCATTAGAAATAAGAGAGGAAATGCAGATCTAGTGGCTGCTCACAGAAGCATCTAAAATGCCCTGATAGCCTGGTTAGTTTGACCAGGGGGCAGAATAGGGGACCAGGACAGAGAACAAACAGATGAGAGCTTGTTTGGATGTGCTCGATGGGTCAGGCCACAGGATCCGAGGAAATTCTCTTTAGAATTAGAAAGAATTAATCAAAACTATTTTGGAACGAGGAGCAATCACTTTTTATCAGCTTGAGGAGATCAGAGGAGGTCTCAGAACTTTCAAAATGCAAATACAGATCCTAAATGTAAAAGGAAAAAATACAGTCCAGTTTATTATTGACTAAAAAGCCTAACAAATTCTTGGAAAGGCTCTGAGATTAATCAGTGAAAAATATTCAGCCCATAACACTTGGAAAAGGTCTGCTCCAAAGCCCCAAAGGAATTTCATTTTTCCATCACTGCACTCTGGATGGAACTGGTTGGGGTGGTGATGGGAGGAGCTGGATCTGAGTTTATAAGTGCAGTTCTCAGTGATACTGAATTCATGGAGTGAAACTGAGCTTGGAGTAAAACAGATTAAGCTTTGGTACTTCAACAATAGAGTTTTGGGCAGGATCTGGAAAATGAGGTACCTTAATAATTGTGGCAGAAGTGGGGAACACCCAGCTGCAGATCCCTATGGCCCCAGAGCAGCTCTTCTCACAAAAAATTCAGATTCAGGTGTGGGTGATGCCCTGACCTCAGCTGATCTGTGGGATGAGATCGTGGTGAGAGGCAGGGACTGACAACCTCTTCTCTCCTTCTGCAAGCGTCAGGAGTGACAGAGAGCAAGCTGGAGCCTGGGGTGTTTGTCCAGCCCTGAGGCACAAAGCCAGGAGCCCTGGCTGTCCTTCCTGCACGGGGCACGGCCGGGGCACAGCCGGGCCCTCGGGGCAGCCCTCGCTGCTCAGAGCACTCCTCCTCCCTGACTGCAGAGCTCTCCCTCCTCTGCCAGCCTGGGAGGAGGGGGAGATGAAACTTGGCAATTCATGAAATACATGAGAAATGGGATTTCGTCAGAAGACTGATGGGAAGGACTTTTAAAGCACGTTCCATCCTGAGTGCTGACATTTGCAGCAGGGAACTTCTGGCCCTGATGCTCTGAAGTGGTGCTTTTCCTCCTAAATGCTGCCTCGTGTTTCATAGCAGGAGCAGGGTGACAGTTCACTGACCCGAGAATGAAGGGGAAAACGGCATCTCATGTGGAATGAAACGTTTTATTTGATTGAAACACGGAAGCTACAAGATTTCTTTTTGTGTCTGGCATGAAGCAAGTGCAGCCTCAGCCAGTGGGCCCAGCAGGACGAGCCCTGTCCAGCAGGATGTCTGTGTCCATCCCTGTGGGGACATCCAGCCCCACACCTGGGGACCTCGTCCTCTTCTGCTCTGGTGACGTTCTTGCCACGTCCTGGGCTGCACCACAGTAACCAACAGCAAGGTTTGGGTTTCCTGGAGGAAAGCACGTGTGGGCTGGGCTGGGCCGGGCTGGGCTGGGCCGGGCTGGGCTGGGCTGGGGTGCTGCTCCTGCCGAGCATCCCTGCCCAGCCACACTGCTGCTGAGGGATGGGCAGGCACAGCCAGGCTTTGTGCCCCGGAACAAGCTGTGAGTGACAGAAACCCCTCGTGTTTCACATTCAGACGAGTCCCCCGTGCTGCCTGGAGAGCAGGGGCACACCCCGGGAAGCTGGGGCGGTGTTTCCCTGCCTCACCGAGCCCTTTAGAGCAGGTGCTGCCCTGTCCATCAGCAGAATTGTTTATCCCGGGCAGAGCCCAGCTGGGCTGGGGTCATTGATGGGGAGAGGAGCGTGGGCTGCTCCACGGCAGCCTGGCCCCAGCACAGCAGGGCTCCTGCTCGGGGCTCCCAAGGACTCCTGCAGCGAGGGGAGATGGACAGCACGAGGGCTGGCTCCAGGGAACGCTGGGCTGGGAATGCTGCGCCGGGAATGGGAATGGGAGTGGGGCAGGGGCNTGAGAACATAATGGAGCAAATGAGGGCAGGTTTTGTCCATTGTTGCTGGCCCAAAACATTCATCAAGCTTGAGCTGCAGACCCAGCAACTGCACCACTTTGCTCCAGTTTTAAATAAGAAAACTCCCACTCAAGTTTTCCTGAAAGGTGGGATTAAAAACATTCCATGGGCTCGTGGAATAGCCCAGGTTGGAAGGGACCCACCAGGATCCCCCAGCCCAGCCCCTGCCCTGCCCAGACACCCCAAATCCCACCCTGGCCATCCCTGGCAGCTCCTGCAGCTCTGGCAGCCTCGGGGCTGGGACCATTCCTGGGGAGCCTGGGCAGTGCCAGCCCCCTCTGGGGATGAACCTTTCCCAAAATCCAGCCTAACCAAGGGGTGAACACCAAAGTGTCATTGGCAGCACCTGGCAGAGGGTGTGGGCAGCAGGGCTTGGGCATCCCAAGGGTGCTTCCCAATTCCAGCCCTTCAGACCTGCACTTCACTTGAAATCTGGCAGGTGCTTTGAGAAATGTTCCAATACAGAAATGGGGAAGAGAGAAGGAAGCTTCCAGTGTGACCTCCATCCCTTCCTGGCAGTAGGAACATCCCTCATTTGTGTCTTTTAAATCATCTTAGGTTAAGCGAAGAAGTGCTTCGATTTATTTTTATGGATTTCATTTTTAAACACTTTCACTTGGAAAAATTACTTTTAAATGATCATTATTTTCTGTGAAATTTGCTTTCTTCATCTGTCCCATGGTTTAAAAGTCAACTGCTTACTCAAGAGAAAACCACTTTGATGTCATGGAAGTAATGAACACTGTAAAGAGACTTTTGAAAACTTTCAGTTTTGTTCTCAAAATGGCTGATAATGTCATTTCTTTTTCTTCATCCCTTTTTCACTGCTACTGAAAGTACAAAAAGAAAGAAAGGGGAAAGCAAACAATACCTTGGGAATAATAACTGAATTTTTTAAATGGGAATTAATCTATCTCTTTTCTAAAAATGGGCGAGAAAAGCAGAAATAATTTTGTGAAACCAACAGGAGAAACCCCAAGGGTCTGTCCCTGTCCCTGTCCGTGAGCTGTCAGCATTGGCAAGGGCTGGAGGTGGCCCCACGTGGGGTGAGAATGGACACGTGGAAGGAGTGTGTGACACAAGGAGTCCTGGAAGGGCCATTGGCGCAGGTATGGGGAGGAGCTGAGGGTGGGCAGCGCTGGCACAGGTGCCCAGAGCAGCTGGGGCTGCCCCTGG
>VXBC01003182.1:3856-33671 GCA_013399945.1 Ploceus nigricollis | reverse complement strand
TCCCTGGTGCTGGATCCCGGGTGCTGGATCCCTGAGTGCTGGATCCCTGAGTGCTGGATCCCTGAGTGCTGGATCCCGGGTGCTGGATCCCCGGTGCTGGATCCCAGCTCGGGGCTGTCCCCGGGCACAGGGGGATCAGGGGGCACTGTGGGGTGCCCCTGCAGCTCCCAGCACATCCAGCACAGGATGTTTCCATGGGGACAGGAGCTGCTGTTGGGGCTGGCAGGGCAGTGGTGCCATGGGGACAGGAGCTGTACCCAGCACAGGCTCCAGCAGGGATTTTATCGGAGCAGGAGCCCCCAGAGGCTGTTCCCAGTGGGGTGTAATGGGGGGGACAGGAAAACACAGATGCAGCCAAGAGGGTTTTTGCCTTTTTTAGAAAAACCCTGTGATGGCCAAGCCCGGGGAGGTGAAGGATGGCTGGCATTAATTCTGTGTTTTACAGCTGGGGAGAAAGGAGTAAATGCAGAGAGGGACTCCCGAGGCTGTGGCAGCTCCTCTTCCTTCCTCCATCTGGTTTTTGAAGCAGGAATTCGCTGTCTCCGTGTGACTGCAGCTCTGGCTGCCTGTGCCCAGACTGCCAATGCCCAGAGAATGAAATCACATCTGCTCTGCAGCAGGCTCGGGAGGAGGCTGCTCCCCCTGCATCCCGGCAGCTCCTGGCACGGAGCTGCTCTGAGCCCTGGGACGCTGAGCTGGGCTGGATGGGCACTGAGGGCTTCCCCTGGAGCCCCTCGGCCAGGCCGTGCTCAGGGCAGGGCTGGGAGACGCTCCAAGGGAGAGCTGTGGTGGGATGGGATGAGTGTGCTCCCCGTCAGTTCAGAGAGGAGCTGTGCCGAGAGCTGGGGGAGGAAGGCAGGGGAGGCAGCGCTGCTCGGGGCTGTGCCTGCCGGGGGTGCAGGTGGAGCTGTTCTGGAGCTCCCAACACGATCTGCGTGCTTGGAACAGCAGGTTTTGCTCATTCTCTGCTCTGTTCCTGCTATTTTTTTTTTTCAGCATTGCCTGGTTTCTCTGTTTCTTCCTTTTAGACTTGGATCCATTTTCCCTTCAGTTGTAGATCACTGAAACTTTCCCTGGCTGAATTTTAGCAACCTTGAAATTTGGCTGAGCCTTTGTTCCACTTTGGCTGCTCGTTCTGGATCCTGTCTGTCGTGTTGGTTCTTCCAGCACAACAAAACTGCTTTCCTTAATAAATTTAATTGCCCACATTTCATTTTTGTTCCACTACTTTCTACTCAAGCTAGACTTGTTTGAAGTGTTGTAAGTCTCATCTCTTTTGATGAGATTTTTAATTTTTATTCTCCTGGGCCAGCAAGCAAGGCAAGCCCAGCTCCAGGGTGACCCCCTGTCCTTTCCATCCCAGCCACTCCTCAAATGGGATTTCTGATCCAGGGCTCCTTGCTGAGCTGGTAGAGGTGAGGCTGAGTCCCGGGGGTGAGGGGCAGAGTTTGGCACTGGAGCCCTTCCCCGAGGGTGAGAGCAGGATGCACACGTGAGGGTTTGCTGGCAGAGCTTTTCCCAGCACCCCTGGAGAACCTGCTGTCTGTCCTGGCTCTGCTCCTGCCAGCCCAGGGCTGGGGCTCCTTCCAGGCTCCCTGGCAGGAGGTGACCCCACCACGGTGACAGGGGACCCTGGGGCCATCTCCTGGAGCACGCTGGGACTGTCCCTGATGCTGCCCTCTCACGATGAAGGGGCACAGGGGGCACACAGGGAGCACATCTCTCATTCAGCTGCTGCTCTTTTGGAAGCCCAGGGCAGGCCAGGAGTGCCAGGCGTGGTGCAGGGACCGATGTAATTGCAGTTAGCTTTTTATCTGCCCCACTGATTCAACCCAGATCCTGGTGTCAGTGTTGGACACTCTGCATGCAGATGCCTCCACCAGCTGCTTTCCCGTGCAGATGCTGCCCCTCGGAGCTGTGCTGGCCAGGCTGTGGGAGCCGGGGGAGCTGGGGCTGCCCAGATGGGCTCAGGGCACTGCTGCACTGCTCTCAGCACTCCTGGGAATTCCTTTTTCCCCATTCTCCCTCTGCAAGGGCTCACTCCTGCTGGCTCAGCCTGGCTGTGCCAGCCTGGCAGGGCTGGAGCCTTGGCAGGGTTTGGGATCTGGCCACCAGGGCCTGGGCACTGCTCCTCCTTCCTCACCCACAGAATTCTCTGTTTCCTGTGTTTGGAGCCAATTTGCAGGTCAGGCCCTTGCTTAAAGCCCTCTCTGGATGCTCCCAAAGCCGAGCACTGGTCACCTGCTGCCACATGAGCAGCAGCCCAGCTCAGTGACCTGGAAAAAGCACTGGGTCATTAAAAACCCCATACTGAGTGTGGTCCTACAGAAATGAGCAGGACTGGGCATTCTTTGAATCAAAAGTCCACATGAGAATGAGCAAAGTGTTCACTCCAGTGGGAATTGCCAGGGGCACGTTCAGGAACCAAACCCCGTTGGCTCCAGCTGGGTTTGCCCAGTTTGACCAGTGCTGGTCCCTGGTTGTTTGGCCAGCTCTGGGCCTCTCTCACCATCCTCTGGAGCCAGCACAGGATCTGGTCACCTCTGCAGTGTCTCCTAAGGATGGGAGCTGCTGTTCTCCCCTGTGGAATGTGCTATTGCAGCCAAGCTTCTGGTTGCTATAACTACAGCCTGCTCTGCCTCTGACACGCTCCTCGTGTGCCCGGTGGAGCAGTGGGCTTTGCACAGAAATCCATCCCTCCTCCTCTGTACTTCATCTTCCTCTTGCTGTGCCAAACGATGATGGCTTATTGCACACCTGCCACACAGCACGGGTGTATTTATTTACTGATTTACATTTAAATCCCATGTCGGATGACAGAGGACTAAACTGGGGGAGAAATTGATACATTAGAGAATAAATTAGACATTATAATCTAGGAGTAAATGAATGATAAATTAGCAAATAAGTCAGGCATTCAGACATCAGCAGTGCTCTGTCATCTGTGTATGAGAAGCCATGGAATGAATGTTGTTGCACTCCTTTGTTTCTGTAACAGTCCAGAGGAAAAAGCCACCTTTGCAAAAACTAAATCCTGTTGCACCTTTGCACATGATTTAAAGATCTGAAAGTGAAAGAGTCCTTGATTTTCAGTAAAGAGAGGGAAAATTGATAACACTCATGAACCTAATTTGAGTTACAAACTGGGCTCTGGTAGAGTTTTCCTTGGGTTTGGTTTGTCTACTCCATCTTCACCTGCCAGCAGAACATCTTCAAAAGAGAATCTCCCTGCACAAACAGCAGTTACTCATCTAATTGCTCGCCAAGGACACCCCACTAGCAAGATTTATAGAAGCTCTCAACACATGAATTATTTTGAGGTCCTTCCAGACTGTCGTGGAGTTAATTCATCAGCAGCTTCATCATCTGTTCCAAACTGTGTCCATGGCTGGCTCAGGTCTCGCTGGGTTGGCTCTGCGCTGTCCCTGGGTATTTGTAGGAATGTTGACACAGCACAGCCACCGCTGGGACTGGAGTGATGGCACAGCCATCCCTGCCAGGCCCCCCAGCTGGGCTGTGGGGAGGGTTCTCCCATCCCCAGCTCTTTTCTAGCTGGCTCCAAAGAAGCTCAGGTCAACTGTTCTGCCTGTAACAGCCAGACATTGCCCAGGGGGGTGTGGGGTCTTTAGCAGCATCTAGGAAAAGGTTTAAAACAAAATATGGACTCTCCCCGGATGCCAGAAGTCATTCCTTGTTCATTTATCCTGCAGTAATGAATCTGTGCTGATCAAAAGCTCTGGAATGGTGGTGATGAGCATCACAGCCTCTGCCCTCCAACCACTTTGACCTTTTGCTACATCCGTGGCTGTCAATATTTCCTAACTCCCTGCCTGGACTTGTGGCTCCGTGATTTCTCCCGTTTGTTGATGCAGTTACTGTCAGTGCACTTCTGCTCACCTCAAAATAGAAATGCATGATACAATCTCAGCATTTAACCTTAAAATCAGGGAGGAGAAAATCATTAAAAGCAAATCCTCTCTTGGAGAGGTTTCAGCTCTGTTAATAATTTCAGCTTTGGAAATACCAGAGGAATAAATAATGTGATATTAACAATCTTGGAATCATAGAGGTTGCAAAAGCCCTCCATGGCCACGGAGTCCAGGCACTCCCCCAGCAGTGCCACGGCCACAGTAACCCATGTCCCCAGGTGCCACATGCCATGGTTTACGTGGAGACAGAATTGGGTCAAATGTTGTTTCCCCTTGTTTCTGTTCCCCCCTTCATCAGACAAGGTGCAGTTCTGAGCAGATCCATTGCTTTCCCCATCACTCTCCAGTGTGGTTTGGCACCAGCTCTCTCTCAGCACAAGGGGACCTGCAGAGCTCTGTGCCCAGGCAGGGGGTGCAGGGCAGGCCTGGTGCAGCTCCGTGCCCCTGCCTGGGACACTGCCCGCGTGGCCCTGGGACAGGGACAGGCTCTGGGACAGGCACAGGCTCTGGGACAGGGACAGGCTCTGGGACAGTGCCTGTGTGGCTCTGGGACAGGGACAGGCTCTGCCTTGCCCAGGTGCCACTCGGGCACAGCTGCTGGGAAGCTCCTGTCAGATTTAAGCAGGATCAGCCGGTTTTTGGGTGTTTCCTGGGGTGTGGATGAGCAGCTTTGTGCCCACCTTCCGTGGGGGAAGGGCAGGAGAGGTGGCTCGGGAGGGATGGGAGTGCCAGAGGTGCCAGCCCTGACCCAGCCCCTCGTCGTGTGAGCAGAGCCACCGGTGTGGGATCTCTGGGCTGCAGCACGGGGCAGAGCCAGCTCCAGAATGGATCAGAACCAGCTCCAGAATGGATCAGAACCAGCTGCAGCAGGGATCAGAGCCAGCTCCAGAGTGGATCAGAGCCAGCTCCAGAATGGATCAGAGCCAGCTGCAGCAGGGATCTCTGGGCTGCAGCCGGGCTGGCCCAGCCCCGTGGGTGGCCCTCAGGGCCAGCTCGGGCACACCTGGAGGGACGGGAGCTGCAGCTGCGGCCAGAGCCAGCCCAGGTGGGCAGCCCAGTGTTGGTGGCACTGCCAGAGGTGAGGGTGTCAGTGAGGGGTGGCACCTCCCAGGGGTGCCAGGGGGTGTTTGGGGCATCCCCTCCTGGCTCTGCTGTTCAGTGTGCTCAGCAATCAGTTCCACCCCAGGCACGGGCCCTTCCTGGGATGTGCAAACAAAGGCCCAAAGAATGCATTCTGTGTGATCCACTTGTTCCTGATAATTTTGTTTGTGTGCAGGATAATGAAGTGTAATCGTTGTTAAACTCGTAAATGAAGTTAATCCCCGGGATCTGTCATAAATATGGAAAGGCTTTGCAAGCTGCAGGATCCAGCCCTGGACTGTGAGTGAGTTCTGCCTGGAACTGGAAATCTCCCACAGAGGCCTGGGCTGACCCCAGGGCTCCCCCGAGCTGGGTGATGGGGCTGAGCAGGGCCCGAGGGCTCCCTGGGAGGGACCACGAGGGACACCCTCCTCTCTCGGGCTGTCCTGGAGCAGTGACAAAGATCAAATGAAGCAGTGCTCTTGGACAAGTGCACAGGAGCTGCACAGGTGGCTCAGTGTGCTGTCCCTGTGGCCCAGAGCAGGAGCTCTCACCCCCGTGCTGTCCCCAGCGCTGTCCCCAGCGCTGTCCCCAGCGCTGTCCCCAGCGCTGTCCCCAGCGCTGTCCCCAGCGCTGTCCCCAGCGCTGTCCCCAGCGCTGTCCCCAGCGCTGTCCCCAGCGCTGTCCCCAGCGCTGTCCCCAGCACTGCCTGGGATGGAGCCCCTTTGGGGGTGCCCAGCAGGGCAGGCAGGGCTGGAGCTGCTGCCTGGGCAGCCCTTCCCTGTGCTCTGCCCTGCCAGCACAGCTCCCAGCTCCAGCACTGCTGCTCCTCAGGCCTTGCTGCTGGGACCAGCCCCTCTGTGCCTTTGTCCTGGGCCCTCCAGGCATGGCTTGTCCAGCCCTAGCTCCTCCTGAGCTGGCAAACCCTCACCTCAGGCTGGGGAGATGCCTTTGGGACAGCCTGCCTTGCTGTCCACGGGATCAGCAGCAGTGCCTGCCTCTGCACAGCACAGTTTGAGTTGCACTGCAGATTTCTCGTGTGCCTGTCCTTGGTCTTTAATAAAAACAAGTTCAGTACACTGAACAGGAACATTTTCAGCTGTTCCTCACCAGTTTTAATTGCCAAGCCCCAAATAGCCAGATGGCCACGGCACCAAACTGAACCAACTGGAGCAATTAGGAGGCCTGGGGACCCTGGAGGCTCCTGCTCAGGATGAATCCCAGCCCTCCGAGCTGGAAAGCAGGTGGCTTGCTTCCTTCTCTTCATTTGTCATTTTTGTTTACCTCTGTGTTCTCAGACACAGGCCAGGAGTGGAGTGGGGAGAGCCAGGAATAGCAGGAAATATGGTCTGCCTAAAGGGGTGGTGGGACTGGTCCTCTCCTTGCATANCTATAAAATAATATAATAATAAAACAATTAATCAACATTCTAAACCATAAAATCAATACTAATTATCACCCAGCTGGGGGCCTACAACAACAGGTCCCTTCCAGCTGAGGACGTTCCATGGTTCTGGGTCAGGCCACCCCAAATTTGTCCTGCCCACCTCACAGAACGTTCTGTGCTCCTGCCCTGGCACAGGGCCTGGCTCTGGCACGGGCTGGTGTCCTCCTGTGCCCACACACCCGTGGCAGCCCCTCTGGGGACCTGCCAGGCCCTGGGCGCTGTGCTGAACCTGCCACTCCAGGATTAAATCTCTGGGCAGTAACAGAGCTCCTGCAGCTGTGAAACCTGAGCAAACAGCGCCTGGAGCCAGTGCCTGACGGTTCAGTGGGTGCACACAGGCAAAGTGCAAGTGCACAGGAGCTGCACAGGTGGCTCAGTGTGCTGTCCCTGTGTCCCAGAGCAGCAGCTCTCACCCCAGTGCTGTCCCCAGTGCTGGTAGTTCAGAGATCCATCACCTGCAGGTTGGTTTAAATTCCCATTTTGACGCTGTTCTGAGGCTGAGGTGCTGCAGGAGCTGAGGAGCTGGAGCTCCCTGGGCCCATGGTCAGGGTGTGGTTAGAGGCTGTGCAGGTGTGGCTCAGGGCTGCACTGGAGCTCCTGGAGGTGCCTCCCCCGGCGTGGCTCTGTGCTGTACAGGGCACAGCAGGTCTGTGCCAGGCCCTGCAGGTGATGCTCCCCTGGCAGCAGCACCAGCACTCCTGCAGGCCTCAGAGACATCCTGAATGTGCAATGAAGGGAAAGTGTTGCCTCGCTCCTCTCTAAGAGGGCACAAACTTTTCCTAAAGATTTGCTGGGAAAGACATGAAAGAGCTGCAGAGAAAGGAAAATAATCCTTATCTCTGTTCCCTGTTCTCCTTGTGGAATGTGAAATGGAGATTGTTTATCTTCAGTGACCAATCCTGGTCCAGTTGTGTCTGGACTCATGACATGAGACAAGTCTAAGATAGGTAAGTTAGAAGTAACTAACTTACCTATATGTATATGTATATCTGTATATGTAGTACAGCCTCTCTTCAATTATTATTAATGTATTTTAGTATAGATTTAATAAAGTATATTCAGCACCTCAAAAGCCTTCAGATATCCTCGGACATCCTCCTCATCTCACCTCCCGGGGGTCGCCTGCTTTTACAATAGGAAAGCACAACATTTTCCCTGGCTCTGATTTACTTTGCTCCTGCAGCAGGGCTCTCCAGGAGCAGTGAGTGGTGCAGTGTGAGCACAGGCACGGCAGAGCTGGGCAGGGGGATGCAGGGGGGGCATCTGCAGCCCTGGGTGCCAGCAACCCTCACCCTGACCTTGCTCTGTGCCCTCAGTGGCTGCTCAGTCCCTGCCCTGATGTGGGGCCCCTTCCCTTCTCCCAGGGTTTAGTGTTTCAGCCATGTCTCTCTAATATGAAGTGCTGGAATGGCCAGAAAATCATACTAATTTTCAGTCCTTTTTTGGCCCAGTGACTATTGAATTAATCATGTCACTGCTGCTCCAGAGGAGCACCTGGCACATAATGTGATCAGCTTGGTTTGGTTCACTGTACAGACACTGGACCAAGTTTAGGATAAAAAAAAAATCAGATTTTGCATTGTTTTGATGGAAAAGATGCATCTTTACATCCCCCTCCTGCATCCATGAAAAATGTCCTTTTTTCCTCACTATGGATTAGACTCGTGTCAGGCTGTTGGCTTTCTTTGTGGTTACAGTAACCAAAATGAAAATACCTGATCACAAAAACTTGGTTGAATTCTCCTGGAACCTCCTGACTTATGGCTAATCCATAAGGAAAAAAGACTATTGGATTCTCCTACTTTTTGGTTGCTTTAAACAAGTGCTGAAAGGTGAACAGGGACTCTGGTTTGGCTCTGTTACCAGTTCTCCCAGGCAGAAATTAAAACTGCAGTTGAAGAAATCATGCAAGCCCTGGAGCTGGGAGATCCCCGGGCTGATGCACTGACCCCAAATTTCTCAGTTCTCTCCCATTCTGCCCTTCCCTCCACCAGCAGAGGCACAGAGGCACACCAGAGAGGCTGAGCACCCTCCCCTGCCCAGCCAGGAGCACTTTCACTCTCTGGGCAGGAGAGGTGGAGCCAGGCTGGACCTGAGAGCTGCCTGGCCCTCCTGAGAGGGGCTGGTGGGATTTGTGACAGGGAATGGGTGGGATTTGTGAGAGGGAATGGGTGGGATTTGTGACAGGCAATGGGTGGGATTTGTGACAGGGAATGGGTGGGATTTGCAGGGATGCTTTAATCTCATTGGGAATGCAGATGGTTCCTTTTGCAGTGGGGGGGCATGGAGCCATCTCCACGTGTTTGTAGATTTACCAGGAATTACTGGGATGGAGAGCATCCCCCACAGCCTGCAGGACCCCACTGAGGGCGGAATTCAGAGCTCACCAGGGAAGGCCTCCCTCAAATAAAGATCATTAAAACCTGCTCTTCCCTCAGATATATCCCTTACCCTCCCAGTTTCACCTTAGCTCACAAGGGGACAGAACCATCCCTTGGTTTTCCTCAGCTTTCTGCTGGACTCTCACATCCACCCAAATCCCTTTTTCCCATCTGGAGCTGCCTGTGCACCAGCCAGGACAAGTTTTCCACAAAAAATCCTGGCAGAATCTCTTTGCTTAAACGTTTTTCTGTGTGTTTGCATTTGTGAAAGCAAACAAGCCCTGGGAAGTCTTTGTTTAGCAAGGTTATGAATTATTTGCTTATTTGCTTATTGTGCTCCATGTTTGTGCAGCTGCTGATTTTTCATGTCTGTGGCTGTGGCTCAGCCCAGCTTGCCTCATACCAGCAAGTAATAAGGGTGGTAAATGTAATGGAAGGGTCAATATTGCTTTTTATTGTATTGAAGGGTCAGTATTGCTTTTTTATTGTATTGAAGGGTCAGTATTGCCTTTTTATTGTAATGAAGGGTCAGTATTGCCTTTTTATTGTAATGAAAGGGTCAGTATTGCTTTTTTATTGTAATGAAGGGTCAGTATTGCTTTTTGTGGGGGCCTGGCGTGGCTGTCCCAGCTGCCCTGCTCAGGGAGGGGCTGCCAGGCTGCAGGAGGGAGCCCAGGCTGGGGGTGCTGAGATGTGTGATGGCTTTGGCTGTGGGGGAACACCCAGGAGCTGTCCCTGATCAATAACCTGGGAATTCTGCTCTGCAAACTCAGATCTGGGTTAGGGATAAACGGGCACATCCACGGGCATTGATTGCGTGCCTGCCTCCAGCATTTCCTTTGGACACAGTTTGTTTTTCCAAACTGGCTGCAGTGGTTCAGCAGGCATAACAGTAACCCAGAGCAAAGCTGAATCCAATTCACAAGTGAAAAAAAAAAAAAAAAAAGCCACAAAGCCACCTTTAAAGTGTAACCACAAAAGACCTTCAGGCTGGGATGGAGAGCAGGTAACAATCCAGGGACAGCACGAGCAGGATGAAACCACAGCAGAGAGAACGAGCAGGAAGAAAAAGCCATGAGATGGGAGACTGCAGTCACTGCCTGCTGGTCTTGTTGCTGAGCTTGTTTTCCTCCTAGCCCCATTAAATCATGTTTATGCTGGATTATCCTAAGGAAAAAGGCACTGTAAAGTTTTACGAGGAGAGCCTTGGAGGGGATGAGTGTTTGTGGGCAGCTGCTGTGGGCTCCTGAGCGGTTCAGGAGAGGTGGCAGTGGGAGGCTGTGCTGCTGGGGCTGCTCAGGGCTGCAGGGAGGGACTGGGGACAGGCAGGGTGACCCCCAGCTGCACAGCCCTGGGGCCTGGAGATCACAGCTCCTGTGCCCTGACAGCCTGACCCCACCTGGGAGGTGCAGCTGGGCACTGCCAGGGACCCTGAGTGCCCATGACCCTGCCCAGGGGGAGATGGAGGTGCTGGCACTGCCAGGGATGACTCTGAGTGCCCGTGACCCTGCCCAGGGGGAGATGGAGGTGCTGGCACAGCAGGGCCAGGGCGCTGCAGCAGAGCAGAGCTGGCAAACCCACTGTGACAAACAGCTGGCAGCTCTCCATCCCTCAGAGAGCAGCTTTCTGTCACTGGGCTCTATTTTCTGGTCAGCTCAGCTCCTGGGGAATGCTCAAAGATCCCTGTGAGGTCACAGCAGGGTAATTGGGAATTATTGCTCAACAAAACCAAAAACTGCTGAACACAGCCCTGCCCTGGGCTGCGCCTCGAGGTGGGCATTGCTCTTCAGAGCACCGTGATCAATCACCTGATAAAACCCAGCACAGCCAGCTCCCCAGCTCCCTCGGGACTGGCAGCAGCTGGAGGGTGGTTTGGGTGCCCAAAGGATGCTCTGCAGAGCTGCACCCTCCTCCCAGCACACAGGCGGGTGGGGTGGGAAATGCTGCTCCAGGGCCCCTTCCCTGCACCCCTTGGAAGAGATGAGAGTCAAAGACCACAAACTACTCAGGTTTTTAGCTTGAATTCAGATCCACAGGGCTGTGCTGACAGGAGCAAACGGGAAGTTTCAGGGGAAGCTGTTCTGCCTGACTGCCCTGGGCAGGTGCTCCACCCTGGGAGCCCCTCCTGGGCTCCCCTTCCCTCATGAACCCCAGGGCTGCTCCCCTCCCGGGACCCCCTCACCCCCAGCAGTCCATGGGACACTGGAACACGGAATGGGCCCCTCTCTGCTCCTGTGAGGTGCAGCAGATGTTGGCTGGCAGATTCCTTTAACCAACCCAGGGCTGCCAGTCGCTGTTTATTCTCTGACAGTCAGAACTAACCAGGTTTTGGACACGAAGGCAGATCCCCAAATAATCAGCTTTCTGGAATGATGCAAGTAAAAAAAAACAAAAACAAAAAAAAACCAAACCAAACCAAAACAAAAAAAAACCAACAACAAAAAAACCACTAATGAAAAATTTTAAAAATTAACAAAAATGGAAATTCTTGTGCAGCTGCAAAGACTGGGAACTTGATTTACCAGTGCAAACAAGAGCAGCCTGCCAAGTTGCCAACACAGTTGTCTAATTTGTTGACATGGAGATCACAAGCAAGGTTTTATTTAGTCCAGTCCATCTGCATTTGTTTGCTGCCTGATCAGGTCTCTAATCCAGCCCCTCCTGGGTGGGGGAAAGCTGCTCCGTGTCCTTCCCACACAAAGGCCAGGGGGCATTTTAACCATTTTAACCATTTTAACCACTTTAACCATTATTTTAACCCTTGTTTCTGGGGCTCCCTGGTGGCAGGATCTGCTGTCTCAGGGGGTGTTGGCTCCCAGGGGCTGGGGCAGGTGGCAGGGGGATGTGCAGGGACAGCAGTGGCATGGGGCACTGTTGGGGTGGTGACAGCCAGCTGGGGTCCCTGCAGGTGGGATCCTCCCAGGGAACCCGGGTGCAGTGGGTGCTCCCCTGCAGCAGAGTCCCCCAGGCATGGGGCTCCTGCTTGGGCTGCCTTGGCCCTGCTCACACCCAGCAAACCCCCAGATCCCCGTGGCTATTGCCCAGACAGCAGGGAGATGAGATAAACTCCTTGACCAGGAGAACTCCCTCTCACTTTCAGACTTGACTGACATTTTCCTTCTTTCCTCCCCCTCCATCTGCTCCTGCCCACCCTTCTGCTCCCCTGCCCAGCTGGCACAGGGCACTGCAAACCCTCCTGCTGAAAATCCCCCAGGCCCTGCAGGCTGCTGTGACATCTCTGTGAGACTTCTCTGTCATGGAAATGGGAGCTGCAGAGGAGCAGAGGTCACTCAGGCTCTTACCTATTGCCAATGCAACTTTACTTTCAAGAATCAATTTCCCCTGCTCAGGAAATCATTTTGTGTATGCCCAGGTGACAGAAGGGACTGGATGGGGTCATTCTGTCTCAGGAAAAATTCTATTTGGCATGAAAACACCGTGACCCCAAATTCTTCCTCCTGACCTCTGAGTAATTCTTGTCTCACAGTGCTATTTTACACTCTGCCTGACTCTCTCTCATTCACAGCCCCCTCTCAGTGACCTCTTTAAAACCCTGCTCCCCTCTGTGGTACCAAACCTGCTCCTGCTGACCTCCCTTCCCCAGGAGTGCCCCCAGGCACTTCTTCATTGTGTTGCTTGGCTCTGCACTGTCCCCAGTTTGTCCCAGGGAGTGGCTGTGGGCAGGGGGGTGCAGGGGGTGTGCTCAGTGTGCCAGCCCCAGGATGGGCAGGGCAGCAGGGCTGGGAGCACAGCTCTCCTGGGCACAGAAATGGTTTCACAGGCCCATGGAATCACAGCGTGGCTTGGCTTGGGACAGACCCCAAATCCCACCCAGTGCCACCCCTGCCATGGCAGGGACACCTCCCACTGTCCCAGGCTGCTCCAGCCCCAGTGTCCAACCTGGCCTTGGGCACTGCCAGGGATCCAGGGGCAGCCCCAGCTGCTCTGGGCACCCTGGCTGGAAAGAACTCTGAAAAACCCTGAACCTCCTTAGTGGGAATTCACTAAGGGCCAGGGGGAATTAAACCAACGTGTGTCTTTCCCAACATTTCTGGGTTTTGGTCTCTTCCTGAGAATATTCCACCTTTTTGATCTCAATGTGTAATTTAATCTGTTGGGGCAGAATAAATGATCTGACCTCCATAAAGAGCTTTCTGCCTTCATATTAATACATTTCAATAACTCCAACCTTTTGAAATGTAGAATGATACTGTTTAGATATGATACAGTCTAAAAACTGGTAAATAACACTTTTACTCTAATGACAGCTGGGAAAAATAATCCTTTCAAAAACTCTAATATTTTTTAAAAGCCCTGTACCTCCTCAGCTCTAGAAATGTACAAGCAACTGAAGCCCAGGAAAGCTTTATCCTTTTTTGATGTCCTGACAAAATCCACTCTGTTTGGGACAGAAGCACCTTGGATAAACCACTCTGACCCTGGGGGCTGATGCCACATCCTCCCTGAGCCCTGGGCTGGCTCAGCTCTTCACATTTCTGTCCCCCCAGCCCTGGGGTCACACACCCTGAGGGCTGGGGACAGGGGGGTGTCCCAGCCATGCTCTGCTCCGTGGGACAGGGCTGTGCTGTGCCCTGACCGTCCCAGCTCTGCTGATGCCTGGGCTGAGGAATTTCCCCTGGCTCCCCTCTTCCTTCTGGGCTGGCCTTTCCTGGCTCTGTGCACTGAAATCCATTTGTGCCAGTGATGCTTGGGCTGGGCCTTGGTGACTTTCCAAACATCTATTAAAACAGCCAAGGCCTTTCTTTCCCAGACAACTTCCATTCTGCTCTGTGCCTGGAATGATGATGTCAGAGCAGGGTATTTAGGATCTCCAAATTCCGTGCCACAAAATAGGAATCAGCTAATCAGAGGGACAGACAGGCTAATTACAGCAGAGAGAGCACTTCTATTTATTCCCAAGGATCTTGTTAATCAGCAATAATGGAAAAGGAAACAGCAAAAAATTACATGGCAGTTAAGTGAGTTTTGGGTAAAATATATGTTCTTAAATTAACCTAAATGTCTTTGAATCACAAGAATGTAATTTAATTAATCCATTAACAATATGAAACTTGAATCCTACTTCCCCTTGTGCTTTCAGTAGTGGAGGTAATGGTGTGTGTGGTGTGGTGAGGAGCTGGTGGTGCTGTCAGAGCCCTGCCTGCGCTAAGGTGGGACAATATCTACCCAGAGATTTCATTTTGGGGGCTTGAGTCCCTTTTACTGTCCCAGCTGAAAAAGCTGGGGCAGAAGTGCTGGGCAGCTCCTGGAGAAGCCAGATGCAGTGGTCACAGCCTGATCCCTGAGCTGAGGGAGGTTTGGTGGGACAGAACAGGAGCAGAAGGAGTCCAGCAGGAATCAGTGAATGCAGCTGCTGCTTCCCTGCTGTGTGGCACAGGAACATTTACACAGACAGCAGCAGTGAAATAACAGCAATCACATTTTGGCCAATACCTGATCTCCCTGATGTGCAAACGCCCTTCTGGGATCAAGGCTCATCATTGGTGTAGGATGGAGAGCAACAGGATCTGCTCTGCATTTGGAGCCTGCTTACAGAGGTGGGTGTTTATGAGCACATTCAGTTTCCTGATTGGGAAGAAACACCATTAAAAAATCAAACTTTGATCCCCTCGAGTCGCATAGAGACAGGCACTAACAAGCACTATGAGCTCAAAATTGAGTTTTACAGCATTTCAGAAAGCAGTCTTGGAAAATGAAGATGAGGTCTGGAAACAGGAGAGAGCTTGTGTGTCAGTGTTTGATGTAGGTATGCTCTGTGCAGCTGTGCTTTCTGTATGTACACTGCATGTGCACCTGTGCTGACCAAACCCTTGAATGATTTCACCCCGTGGATAAATAAACCTTGGCTGCAGCACACGGGGCAGAAAAGAGCCCAAGGAGCAGCTGATGCCTTTTGCAGCCTCCCCTCCCCAGCCACACCGAGCTCTTCAGAAAATGGTCCTTCAAACATTCATGATTTCATCTTTCCCTCTCACTCTGGCTGTGTGTTTGGAATGTCCTCTGATGGAATCTGTTTGGGGCACAGTCACTGCTCTGTTTGGAGCAACACCTTTGCTGGGGACAACCTTTACCATGGGCAGGGAAAGGAGCACAAACAGGGAGGATGTTCCTGGGAAGACAAACTATTTCTGCCAGGCTGGACTCCTCAGTGACCTCCACGTGTTCTGTGAATGTGCAAGGCCAAGTGTCCCACGAGGAAAACCCTGCTGGCTCCCAGGGACACATCCCCCTGGCACTGCCATCCTGGCACCTGTGCTGCTTGGTCTGCAAGGGGCAGTGGCTCAGGCTCCTGGGGGCACGGGCAGTGGTCAGTGACAGGGCCAGAGTCCCCTCCTGGGGGCATGGGCAGTGGTCAGTGACTGCAGGCACACAGTTTGTGTCACTGGGGCTGTGTGTGGCACAGTTTGGGTCACTGGGGCTGTGTGTGGCACAGTTTGGGTCACTGGCAGTGGGGCTGTGGCCCAGCCCCATGCCCAGGGGCACAGCTGTGAGGAGCAGGTGAGCAGCACTGCCAGCAGTGACCATGGAGTGCCCAGGTGTGCTGAGCACAGCACAGGGAGCAGAGGGCTCACAGGTGCAGGGCATGGACGTGAGGGGGTAAAAGGCTGGGCTGAAGGACGAGAAGGGCACATGCCTGCAGCCTTCTGAAGTGACCTGATGTTGTTCTGTGTGGGCAAACACCCAGAGCCTTCTGATGAGGTGAGGTGTTACTGTGTGTGGGGTGGAGCTTTCTGAAACTGTGTGCTGGCACTCTGTGTGTCATCTCAGCTGTGACATGTGCTGTGACGAGTAACAGGCAAGTGTCCCCTCCCTGGGGGACACGGGCAGTGGTCAGTGACAGGACAGATGTCCCTCCCCAGGGGGACACGGGCAGTGGTCAGTGACAGGACCAATGTCCCCTCATGGGGACACGGGCAGTGGTCAGTGACAGGACAGATGTCCCTCCCCTGGGGGACACGGGCAGTGGTCAGTGACAGGACCAATGTCCCCTCCCCAGGGGGACACGGGCAGTGGTCAGTGACAGGACCAATGTCCCCTCGTGGGGACACGGGCAGTGATCAGTGACAGGACCAATGTCCCCTTGGTGCCTGGGGGGCCCTTGCTGAGGGGAGGAGGCAGGGCTGGCACAGAGCACAGAGCTCTGGGTTCCACAGGGCTTAGCCAGCTCTCACTCTCCTCCCCTGCTCTGCTGCTCATCCTTTGATTGCTCAGGGCCCAGACAAACCCTGGTCACCCTGCGGCTCTTCCATCCACCCTTGTTGGGTGTTTAATTTCCCCTGCAGCCAAGCGAGCCAGCCCAGTGTGGGCTGGAGCTGTGAAAGCTGTTACAATAAAGCTGTTGTTCTGTCAAAAGGCTGACAGCTTCTCAAGGGCTGTTGACGTTTCTTGTATCAAGAATTACACACAGCAACAGCACTCACAAGGCCTGGGAAGGGGATTGCTGTGATTTTCCTGCTTGGCTCTGCTGTATTCCTGCATGGACACTCCTGGCTCAGAGTCCCAGTCCTCATTTTGGTTGATCTGGGCTGTAATGTTTTATTTCACTCTCAAGTGTTTTTTTTTCCTGAGATAGAACAAAACTTATGAAACTTAAAGTCCATGTCAAATAGAAAATTTTTCTTTTGCCATATTTTATCTCGATGCCACCATGGAAAGTATTGAATGATCCACTTCTAGCTGAATATTAATGAAGTAAATTATCTTGGAAAATTCCCGACTGTGTTCAGACTACAGGAACTAACAGGCCTCATTAGATGCCTGTTGATTAGCAGTGTTCAAGTGGGTTTTCTTTCTTTGAATTGCAATTAAAATTAATTTGATAGACTTAACCCAGCCTGGAAGGGGCTGGCAGTGATGGTGTGAGCTGAGGGGAGAGCACCTCCCTGCCCGGCTGGGGCTCAGCAGTGCCCTGCCCTCAGTGGGACCCTCAGGGACCCTGAGTCCCTTCCAACCCACACTGCTCTGGCATTCTGGGGCTCTGCTCAGCTTCCTGCCTTTGCTCACACCTCAGTCACACTTCTCCTGCCACACCTCCCATCACTTGTGTCTTCTCATCCTCTCTCACTTCTGCAGCTCGTGCCCTTCTTTTGCCTCGGGTTGTGCTTTCCCTGTGACCCTTGTGCAAGCCAAGCAATGTTGCTGAAGTGGGTAATTGAGGCAGAGAGCCAGGAGTGTGCTGAGTGCAATCTCACCTTTGCAGCCCAGCTGGCAGCAGAGCTCCCTGCAATAACCAGCACTGCCCACCAGTGTCCCCAGAAGCACAAGAGGAGCATTTGGAGCTCTGGCAGTGCCCAGGGACTGGAGAGCTGGAAATGGTGTTTAATCACCAGTCCCTTTAGGATTATGGGCAAGGCAAGGGATAACGTGTGTAATAGATTTGCTCTTTCTGGGGGCTGAATCTGGGCAGATTAAATACTGTGTTCCTGACAGCTGTTTTTGTTTCAGATGTGTATTTGGGTCAGAAAGATCCTTAGTGCTGTGATGGAAATGCAGTGTGAGGCACAGAGAGCTCTGGCTGTCACTGGGTCCGTTCCTCTTGGCTTTGCTGGGGCTTTCTCTGGGATTAGGACCCCGAAGCTTTGTGTCCCTTCATCCCCAGGGAGCTGGGCAGGGCCCTGCAGCCCTGATCCTGCCCAGCTCCAGAGGCAGGACAAGGTCCTGAGCCAGTCTGAAGCAGCAAAACTGAGCCTGAGGGGCAAATCCTGTCCTCCCTCCAGGGGAGGAGCTTGCTGGGCTGGAAGCTCTGCAAATGGCATGTTCCAGCCCTGGGGACAGCCACTGCTGGCACTGCCACTCAGCCAGGGTTTGCTCACTGCCCTGCTCCCCACCCCACCTGCAGGAAGGGTCTGCCAGGGGCAGGAGGTGTTTGGGAGCCCTGCCCTGGAGCAGGGCTGTCCCTGCAGACACCAGCTGGGGCTGGTTCCTCCAGCCCAAGGAAAGAGAAGCATTTCCCACCCAGGAGGTGTCACCTCACATGCCTGGGATTCCAGAGCTGAGCAGGGATAGCTTCCTGTCCTGTGTGTGGCATGCACTAACGGGAACAAAAACTCGCCCTGTTCTTAACCCGAAATCCTGACACCGTCCCTGCAGCCCTGGCTGGTGGCCACAGCCAGCAGGTGCTTGCCCAATCCCATGTTCTCCTGCAGAATGCTGCTCGGAGGAAAAGGAGCAGGTTTTCCTGCAGGCCAGGGGAACAGGAGGCTCAGTCTGAGCTGTTTGTCACAGGCTCAGATGGTTAACTCTGCTCCCTGATTTATTCCTCCCTCCCCTCCCCTGCACTTCCTCCCAGCGCCTACCAAATGTCTCAATTAGATAATTGCCCTGATTTAGACATAAGGAAGTTCTCAGCTGTCTGGGGCCCCGGCTGGGCACCAGGATTCCTGGGAAGAGATGAAAGCTCCTGCAGGCACAGCATACAAAGCACTGCTTTGGGAGCTGCAGCGTGCTGCTCTCCCTGGCAGCAGCCAGCCGGGCTGCTGGGCTCCTGCTCTGCTGCCATTGCCACCAAGGAGCCCCCGGGCTGGCATCTAAATTGTGACCAAGGAGCCCCTGGTTTGGCATTTCAGCAGTGACCAAGGAACCCCTGGTGTGGCCGGTCAGTGGTGACCCAGGTGTGGCAGGTCAGTAAGTCCCTCGTGGCAGAGGGAGATGCCTCAGTGGTGCTGCTGACACGCAGGACTGTGGCAGGACCGTGGCTGTCCCGTGGCAGGACCGTGGCTGTCCCCGCGGTCCCCAGCAGGGCAGACCCCGCGGTGCCTCAGGAGTTCTGGGGCCCTGGGATCTCACAGGTGCCCACAGGTCCCTGCACATGATGGCATTTGTGCCTGGCACTCGGCAGGGACACACCTGTGGCGGCCAAAGGAGGTGACAAGACCAGGAGCTGCTCTGAGAGGTGGGGTCTGTGTTTGAAACACGTGGAGGGACAGCAGCCGTGCCAGGGCAGCCCTGGGGCAGGCAGGGGCCGGGCTGGAGCACATTCCCTGGGGAGAAGGCACTGAGGAATTTCCTGGCTCAGAACCAGCCCTGTCTGGTGTTTCTGAAGCCCAAAGCCCTGGGAGCAGCAGGGGTGGCTCTGGAAGGGGCTGTGGAGCCCACGACATCCATTGATGCTGAGCAGGCAGAGCTGTCACCGCACACACCCACGGCGTTCATTAACCTGCCACGGACAGATCTGCTGCCAGCTCTCACCATCATCAGCCTCACATCATCAACAGCAATGTCCCCTGCCGTGTCGGGGGGGGGACAGTCCCCCAGGCTCCGGGGAAGCCCTGTCCCCGTGGGGATGGGGCTGTGCCAGCCGGGCAGGGCACGGGGCACTGCAGCTGTGCCAAGGAGAGCTGGGCTGTGAACAGGGCCTGGCTGCTCCCATCAGCCAGACCCGGGCCCTGGATGTGCAGGACACAGCTGCTGGAGCTGAATTCTGGGCTCAGCCCTGCCCTGGCACCCTCAGTGCTCCCAGCTTTCCCCTTTCTCAGCTTTCCTGACTCCGGGTGAACTCTGCCTCCAACCCAGCCCACACTGCAGAGGCTGTCAGGATGAAAAATAATTCCCAAAACAAGCACAAAAAGGAAATTTCTGTCTCTGCATCCCCATAATTTGCAGGCAAAAAAGCTAATCCAGGAATTGTGGATGGATGTTATTTAGGACAAATTGATTCACCCAGCTTGTGCACTTCTCTCCATACCATATTTGCAATCAAAAATCCATGCATAATTAATTCAGAGCACATGGGAATCTGCAGGACAGTGGAGCTTCCTGGAAAAGGCCTCCTCCAGGGCTGGCAGAGCCCTGCAGAGCCAGGCTGAGGCATTGCCAGGCTCGGGGTGCCCTGGCAGAGCTGTGCTGGCACAGCTGAGAGCCCCTGACACCCAGCCTGCCCGGGGTGCCAGCCAGCCCCAGCTGCCCTGCGGGACCTGCCGAGCAGGGGACACGTGGGGGACAGCGTGTCCCTGTGCCACTGCTCAGTGACTGTGAGCAGGGGCCCAAGGGGATCTCAGAGCAGTGATGATCAAGGTTCAGGAACTGTGGCCCCCCCTCGGGGAAGGACAAAGCCCAGGGTTGTGGCTGTCGTGTCCCGGGTGCACAGGGGCTCCTTATCCCGGTTTCAGGCCAGCATTCCCTGTCCAGGGCCACCCAGGGCCCAGCAGGGAGTGCAGTGGCAGCGTGGCCCTGCTGCTGCAGCCCGTGGGGACACGGTGACAATGGCTATTATTCACTAGCAGCCACGGCCCCAAGAGCACTTTATTAAATTGCCTCCAAGACTCGGGAGTGGGGTTAATTATTTAGGTGCCTTAATTTTCAATTCATCTCTGTCTGTTGCCTGCAGCACCAAAACTCTGCAACACTGGTTCCAGAGACAGAGCACCGAAAGCGTGAGCAGTGTTTACCTGGGTGCAGTCACTGCCGTGGAGGGAGCTGTGATTTACAGTGCTCTGCCATGCCTGGGACACAAAAATGAATATTTAAACAATGCCCACTGTTTCTCCTGCATGTGCAAGGCTCCAAATTCCCAGCAGGTTTTGTGCCTGTGAGCTGTGTTAGCACACACCCACTGATGCTGTTGCCTTGGTTCTGGGCTGTCATGGCTGTGCAGCTGCAGCATGGCCAGGGTGAGGATCCATCATCCATCCATGGATACATCCCTCCATCCATCCATGGATCCTTTTGTCCATCCACCCCTCCCTCCCTCCCTCCATCCATCCATGGATCCATCATCCCTCATCCATCCATCCATAGATCCATCCATCCATAGATCCAGCCCTCCATCCCTCCCTCATCCATGGATCCGCCCTTCTGCCCTCCCAGCCTGGCCTGTCCCAGGGCTGCAGGGGCTCTGGTGGGCTCAGTCATGGGCACCCCTGGCACAGCTGGGCACCCCTGGCACAGCCCTGCCCTGTCTGTGTTTGCAGCCCTGGCTCTCAGGCAGGGCTGGGCACTGCAGCTCCATCAGTGCTTGCTGCCATCTGGGCATGGAGCTGAAATGGAGATCAGGTGCCCCACACTCACCTGGCCCTTTGTGATGGGGGGCCAGGCCTGGCAGGAGCAGCACTTCCCTACCAACCCCAGCAAAGTGACAGGAGTGATTTCTTATTTTCATTTATTTAATAAATAACTCCAGCAATAGAAACATTTGCCTGACTTGGTGTACCAGCATGAATTAAAACATTCAATTACACCACTGGGGGAAGTTTAAATATTTACTTATTCTTGAGGGGATTATAAATTAAACCTAAGGACCTCCATAAACCTTTGCCAAGACATTGACAAAAATCTTGGATCCAGACCTTAATTAATCTGGGGAAAACTGCACAGAGGCCCCGAGAGATGCTGGGTGGAAGAGCCCCAAGGGCCCTGCAGGAGCAGGCACACCCAGCTGCAATAATTCAGATTTAGTGAGGGCGTGTGGGGGATGATTAAAACCCGCTGCACCTGACACATTTCACGGTGGGCCCTGGAGAGGGAGCTTTGGTGCTGCCCTGGGCTCCTGAGCAGTTCTGGGGTCTGAAGCCCGGCCGTGGTGAGCTGTGCTGTGACTGCCCGGGGCAGGGCATGCTCAGCACCGGCCAGGGTTGCCCTGGCTCAGCTGGGAAGTGCTCCTGAGCAGGATCAGGATCCCCCTGGGGCTGCCTTTCCTCTCCCCAAGGAAATCAGGGACTGAACCTTGCTTGTCCCATATATTCATTGCTGTTCTCTGAGGAAGGACACCCATGCTCAGGGGGTGTGAATGAGGTGGGTTTGAGGAGCAAGCAGCAGTGGAGGTGCAGCTCCAGGGAGTGGGGTGCAGCTCCAGGGAGTGGGGTGCAGGGGGTTTGTGTTGGCCCAGGTCTCTGGAAGGGCATTGGGATCAATCTGCTTGCTGGGATCCAAATCTGCTTCTGGGATCCCCTGCCCGGGGCTCCTCCCAGGCAGGCACGCTGCTCCAAGGCAGGGAAGGGGAATTTGCTGGGACCCCCTTCTGGGAGGCCCTTGCCACTCTCCCACCCCTGTATTCTCTGCTTTTCATGTGGTAATTGATGGTTTATTTCAGCAGAAAAGCAAAACTGCCTGAGAAAAGCCTGCCCCTCTTGGCCCTCACTGTGCCTTGGACTGGAGCTGAAATCCTGTTTGATTTGGGTTTATTTTCCTGAATTATCTGAATATGTGGCAGGGCTGTTTGACAATCACCTGCCCTCTGCAGATGATCCTGTTCTCCAGACACCCCTGGGCTCCTGAAAGGACGCTCCACATCTCTGCAGGGCAGGAGAGCCTCTAATGAAAGGGCTGCAAATGGGGCCAGTCCTGGAGGGAAGCAATTCCAGGGATAAAAGCAGGTACAGTAACTGCACTTCAATGCCCTCATTTTGCCAGCCTTTGCTGGCTGTGCAGCTCTCAGGGGCATGAGCCAAGCCACCCGTGTGTCACCTGCATGTGGAAGGGGTTTGGCCTGAGCTGAAACTGTGTGGGAAAGAAAGTGGCAAAATCCGTGGGGCTGGGAATGAAGAAGAGCATGCAAGGCTTCACGTGGATTTCCTGGGGCTTTGCTGAGGACCTGGCTGGGGCTGGAATGGTCCTTAAGGTCCTTTTAGATCCAACCCTCTGTAGGAGTCATGGAATAAAAATTATTGTGGGGGGACATAATAAAAGATTCTTGCAGGGGACTTGCTGCTGGGAGGAGCCTGCAGCTGCCTCTGACAGCAAAAGCAAATCCCTGAATTGCTCTAGGCCAGGATTGCCCCTTCTGCCTGTCCTGAACTGCCCTCCTCCTCCTCCTCTTCACACCTTCCTGCCAAGGTGGGCACTGGGCAGGAGCTGCAGGGCTGCAAACCTGACCCTGGGCCCTGAACCCCCAAAGCATCTGCAGGGGGGCAGGGGCAGCCCCAAACCCCCCACTCTGGCCCCAGCAGAAGGGGTTTGATGTCCCTCCTGCAGAACCCCTGCTCCTGCCTGTGCCAGGGCCTCACCCTGCTCCAGGGAGAGCTTTGTTGTTGTGGGAGCAGGAGCAAGTTTATTAATTGAGCAATTTCTCCTGACCTTGATGGAGACCATCACTAACAGCCAAATAAACAGATTTGTATCATAATATTTCAAGGCCAGGCTTGGAAATGAGTTGCATTTATCTGATTGGGGCTGCTTTGCCGTGGCAGGGGCTGGAATGTTTTGCACATTTTGGCTCCAATTTGCACAGAAGCATACATCACACTGGGACAATGCTGCACCTCATTCACAGCAGCAAATGAGACCAATTAAAAATAACTCAGTAGAAATTATACTGAATCTTCAATTACCTGGGGAGATGAGGAGCAGGACATGCTGTAATTGACTTGTTCATCTCCTCGTCCTCTAAGCACAGGGAAACTCCTGGTGGCCATTTCACCACTGGTTCCACTCTCTGACCACTATAAACCACACACTGTGGTTTCAGCTCTCAGGCTGGATGAGGGCTATTATCTGTGTCTGTGGGAGAGTGGGAAGATGAGGCATTTTTTCCATCAGAAATGCAGTTTTCTTCCAGCTCTGCTGCTCCTGGTGTGCTGTGACACCTCCTGCTGGCACCTCAGGCACGGCTCTGGAGGGGTTATTATGGTGAAGGAAAAAGCAGGTGATGGGAGTGAAGCACTGGGCTGGGCTGCACAGCTCACCTGCTCTGCATGGTTTGTAGGCAATCCCGTGTTTCAGTGAGGAGCCAAAATAAAATGCCATGAAAGGATCAGAACTCCTGCCTTTGCAGCTGCCTGCTTCGAAAATAAACAGAACCATGAAGGTTGGAAAAGATCCTTAAACCATGGAGCCCAGGCACAAACCTGGCACTGCCACCAAGCCATGTCCCCAGGCCCCACATCTTTTAACCACCCTGGGAATCAGAAGCTGCCAGACTCACTGTGTAAGTTCATTTCTAGCAGGGGAATGAGCATCTCTGGTGCCACTAATTGCCCGGGTTTAGCTCTGATGGAGGCCCTGTCACACGTGCTCCTCACTCACAGCTGAGCTTGTGTTTGATTGATGAGCAGCAGCCAGCTGCTGCTGCTAAAGCCAAGGTGCCCCTCAGGGAGGGGCTTTGCTGGGCTCCTGAGGCCGTCAGGGAAGGTCTGTTAGTGCTGTGCCAGCTTTCAGAGAGGTGAGTGTGCCCAGCCTGGCTGCCAGGGCACTGAGGGGTCCCTCCTGTGCCCCAGCTGTGTGTGTCTCATCAGGCACAGCCTGCTGCTGGCTGAGCAGAGCCTGCCTTCCCCAGGGCTGCTGAGATACTTTGCTCCTGCAGGCTCCCTCTCCTGGGAGGGTGCTGCTGAATCTGTCTCAGTTGAGGGGGAAAGTTTTTCTCTTGCTGCAGACTGTCAGGAGAACGTGCTCTGGGAAGCTTCTGCCCAGGTTTGGCTCTGCCATCCCTGGGGTGGTGTGTGCCCAGCTGGCTGCCAGTTCTGCTGCTTTATTCCATTGCTTTTGTTTTCTCCATCCCTGCCCTGGGAGAGGTGTGAGGAAGTTTAATCGATGGGAGGTCTTTGAAGGCCCTGAACACGTGTGAGGGTGTGTGGCTGCTGGCTGGGATGAGCATATTTACATCTTCCTTTTCTGTCCCTAAACTGATGGCTCTTTGTTCACTTCTGAGGCAATATTTCAAATTTGCATAAAAAGGAAAAGATGTCTTTCATGTTTGATGTGCAGTAAGATCATGTAATTAGGGATGAGCCTTCGCTGTGATCCGTGCCTGCTGTCAGTGCTGTCACCACGGAGGGCTCTCCTCTCGGAGCAGCCTGTACCTTCTTCAGGCCATTGTATACATTTGCTTCCTTTGATCAATAATTTAGGGTAATCATTTTGTTCTGTAAAACTTCCCAGGTCCATATATATTGCATGAAATGCAGAATAGCCAATCCCAGAATGGATTCTTAAAAGCTTTTCATGAAAGGTTTAGGGTTTTTTTTAACTCTGAGGAGGGGAAAGAAGTGGGTCTAGAGACGTGAATAAATCTGTTTGTTTGGGGACTGTGATTCCTGAAGATTTATTTTCCTAATAGTGCTGGGCAGCATTTAGGCTGTCTCCAGCTCTCAGTGCTGGTGGAGCAGCTATTTTCTGTTTTATTTTAGCCTCCAGCCGTCCGTGCTCGGTGAGGGGAGGAGCGGGGCTGGCACATCACCTCCGGGCAGGGAGCGGGGCTGCGGCTCTGCCCTCCCTGCTCCTGCCCTGGGAGCTGCCAGCAGCGGCTCTCCACCTCCTGTGGAGGGGCACAGGGGAACGTCTGAGCTGTTCTGGGGGGGCTGAGGGGTTGTGTGTCTGGAGAAGAGCAGGGATGGTGAGAACCAGAGTGTGCTCCTGTCTGGAGCAGTGGAGACCTGCCAGAGCACAAAGCTGGGTGGAAGGAGGAAAAATAATCAGTTAGAGGTGGGATGTCTGTGCTGAACATCAGGTCGAGGTGAAAAAGAGAAGGAAAAGCACGACTTTACAGGCTTTTTATTTTTTTGGAGTGGGGGGAGGCTGATTTATTGGTAATGTTGACTAAGGTCAGAGAAAACAGATGAGGAGCTGGGTCTGTGCTCTGAGAAGCCTCTGCAGCAGAGGCAGTCTGAGACTGCTTTATTTATGTACTTGTTTATTTTAAAAAGGAAGAAAAAATACCATTATGCACCAGTGGGGAGAACATTCACGTGTTGCATCTATTTGTCTATCTCCACAAATAATGAGGCGTAGGATTGGAATAGGTGGGGAGTGAAACCTGACTGGAGTCTGATGTGTGGGGACTTCGGGTTCCACTTCCAAGGAGAAGCATTTAAAATGGCTCAGGCAGTGTGAGCTGATGTGTTATTCCCTCAGGAAATGGGATGCAAAATCATATTTATTGCTGCTGGTAGGGGATCTGAGGGTTTCTCTGTGCAAACATCTCCATCTCCAGAGGAAAGAGGTACCAGGCATGTTGTAATTCCATGTGCCTGTGCAACGGGAGAGGGAGCCCCAAACCCCTGGCTGTGGGGCCATTTGGAGAGGCAGCAGCAAGGGGATTCCTGAGATCCCTCTGGGCTCCCGTGGGTGCTGCTGTCCCAGAGGCTGGAGCCCCCACGGATGGTGTGGTTTGTGTCCCACTGGTGCGTTCCATGGAGCTGTGCATTCCTGAGATCTTCCTGCTCCTGAATGAAACAAAGCAGCCTCTGAGAGGAGCTGATAAAAGGAGCCTTGAGAAGCTGGGAGGAGGGCAGAGGAAAGCACAGCCAGGGCAGGCAGAGGGTGGCACTGGGGATGAGCTGGGCACAAGGAAATCTGTGTAACTGTGCCATCTCACAGTGTCCCACAGCACAGAGAGCCACCAGGCACTGATGGCAGCCTCCACGTGTTAACATCCCTCCTGTGCTCAGAGTGAGGGAGGGATTGGCTGTGGAGCAAGGCTGGAGTGGCAGGGCAGCAGAGCCTGGCCATGATCCATATTCAGCACCACCCCTCTTTGTGGGATCTGGGGCTGGCAGCACTCCTGGCACACACACAGCCCCATCCCTTGAACTCTACGTAGGTGTTTTCCCTCACCTGTTTTTGATTCTGGAACCTAGGAGGAAAAATAATTGGATAGAGGGGGAAAATAAGAGCCTTCAAAGGTGATGTTACCATAATGTGCTCTGGCAGCCCGGGCAGCGTGTTCACTTTTCCAATGCTGAGGGGCATGAATAACACATGAGGCAGAGCACAGCTGGAATGGAGAGAGAGCTGGGCTCTGGGCAGGGAGCACATAAAAGGTGTGATCCATAAAGGCCATCCAGGCTTTATCTTCCACAGCACTGGGCTATAACCTTCCATTGCCTCCGAGCACCTGGCAGCTTCTGCTGCTGCACTCTTGTCTTCCTGGTGTTTATTCCTTCTCAAGGTTTACACTGGGGCTAGAGTTGATAAAGATATCTCATTTTATTGCCTGTTTGCAGGGCCCTGTGCACAAAGCAGCTTTGGCCTGGTCTTCAGGACTGCTCTGTGCTGTTTCAGCATTGCATGTGTGAGTGTGTTTGTAGAGAAATAGAGAACTATTTGATCTCTGTTGCACAGTGGGCTTTAGGGCTTTACATGAAGTGAAGTCACATGAACATAATTAATTTTAAGTCCTTTTGGCTGCCACTTTTCTGGTTGCTACACACAAGTACCAAGGCAACAAAAAATGACTTGGCCAATAAGGTGCAATAAGTAAATGATGTTGTATTGATCTGAGCACACTGAGCAACCAATCTGCTCATTACAGTTCTTCCAGGCTCCTTCCAAATCAGCCTTTCTGTTAAATATGAAATGTGTGTCTCCAGTGCTGGATCAGCCATTAAATTATGCTCATGGATATTAATAAAAGAGCCCAAGGCTTGTCTTTATGCAGGCAGAGAGGGAGCACCAGTTACATGGTAAATGGGATGAAGAATATAGCTTTATGGTGCACTTAAAATTTATTCCATTTTAAGATATGTAGCAGTGTAAGAAGTGAGAATTTTTAAATTCTGACCTTTCCACACATAAATTGCCATATTTGGCTTATCTTTCTCCCCTTTACCCAAAGAATCACGCTGGCAGTTCTCGTTTCCTCCCCAGCACAGGAATGGCTTCACTGCCAGCAGGGCTGTGAGGGGTCAGGGGTGACCTGAGGAGCTGCTCAGCCTCAGCAGGCACAGCCTGGGCTGGGCTGTGCCTCCTGGCCCACCTCCCCTCCCCGAGCAGGGCATGGCCAGGGGCTGCTGTCCCTGCTGCAGCCAGAGCAGAACGAGGCACTCAGAGTGCCAGTGACTGCAAACAGAGCAGGAGCTGCAGCCCCTGCAGCCTCCCAGGGAGCCACCAGGTGCCAAGGGCCAGCTCCTGCCCGGGCTGGGCTCTCTGGGGCAGCCTGGGGTGCTGCTGCTCTCCCTGTCTGTCACCAGGCACAGCCAGCCCCTCCTGCCTGGCACCAAATGCTGTGCCTGGGGACTCCTGCTCAGGCTGAAAGCAGCAGGAACCTTTGCTGGGGTGCTGCTTCCCTGTTCCCTGAGCAATTACAGAAATGACAGAGAGCTTTGGGTCCAGCTCTGGGGCTCGTGCCTGGTGTGGCCCCAGCAGGTGAAGCACTGCTGGAGCTGCCCTGGGCTGGCTGTGCTGCTGCAGGCTCCCCCAGCTGCTGTGGGGCCCAGGGATGAGCAGCAGGCACACGCCTTGGGAAGGGCAATCTCACTCCTGCTCTCTGCAGAGCCAGGCTGAAGTGCAGGAGCCAGGCAGTTATTAAATAATGTTCTGTGCCTGATTCTAATGACAGAAACTGCACTTGCAATCTCCAGGTGGATCTGATCATCCATAATCTGCAGTTATTAAGTTGCTGGGAGAGATGAGAGTAAGAGTGCATTGAGTCCTTGCCATTTATAAGCCCAATTACCAAACCATTTCTGCCCAAGCACAGAGCTTGTCGAGCCTAAGTGAGAATAAGCACTGCAGGAAGGAGCAGGAGGTGCCCAGGGACAGAGGCACCAGCCTGGGCACACGGCGCTGTGAGGGTGGCTGGGAACCCCGGGAGTGCCTGGACAAGGGTGATTGGCACCAGGAGCATCCTGGTCCCCTTGGCAGGGTGGGGACCTGGGCTTCTCCCTCCTTTCTGCAGTCAGCACCTCCCAGGCTCTGCAGTGAATGATGGTCAAACCTTATCTCCAGGTTTCTGAGGGTATTTGAGCATCTCTTCCCTTCAGGAAGGAAAATGTCCAGGGTCCCCAGATATCCCTGCACTGTCCAGCTGAACACGGCTGCTGGCAGTTCCTACCTCTCACTTTTTCTTTCATTTTCTTCCCAGCCTCAGTTTTCCTTTTCTTTACATTTCAAATGTTGTGTTTTCACAGTGATACCTTGAGATTGTTTGGGTTGTGCAGACATTTGAGTTAATCTTGATTTTTTGGAATGGGGTGGGTTGGGAGGGACCTTAAATCCCATCCAGTGCCACCCCTGCCGTGGCAGGGACACCTCCCACTGTCCCAGGTGCTCCCAACCCCAGTGTCCAGCCTGGCCTTGGGCACTGCCAGGGATCCAGGGGCAGCCCCAGCTGCTCTGGGCACCCTGTGCCAGGGCTGCCCACCCTGCTCTGCTGTGCCCAGCCAGAGGAGGGTGTAAATCACCCAAATTCAGGTGTGTGGCTCCAGAGCCAGGGCCTGGCACGGGGGCTCTGGGGTCGCCTCCCTGCATTTTGGTGTGGACCTGCAGCAGGGTGAGCTTCGAGCTGCTTGGGGAAATCCACCGTGGGAAATGGGGCCAATTATTCAGGGAGATGTGCTGTGTAGCTGGACATGATGGCTTTGCTCTCCCTTCTGGGCAGGGCCTGGAAGAGGTGAGGCCATGAAGGAAAATATTTATTTATACCTGCTCAGATTTGTAAGGCCACAACCAGACACACTAGAAAATAATTCTAAATATTCTTCCTTCTTCTTTTTTAAAAAAGTTCCTCTGGAAAAAGCCTGAGTTTAAAGTAATTTGTACCCCACAGAGGTAATTTTCTACCCCACATTTATAGAAGAAGTGCTCAGAGTAAAGCTGGTAAATGGAGTAGAACAGAGAGCCCTGACAGGGTTATTTGTGTCCTCATAAGAAGCAGAGCAAAGTCATCGGCAGGAAATGTCCCAGGTGGGAGAGGTGAAATGGGAAATACCCAGAATTTCTCTGAGCTCCTGGCTGGGAGGGATGGCCAGCCCTGGGCACAGGCTGCTCTGGCAGCAGCTGAGCCCCCAGAGCTAAGAAGAAAGGAATTATTAACAGCCTGGAAAGCACTGGAGCACTCCAGGTAATTAGGAAATATGTCGGGGCTTTCAAAGAAGGGAAATTAAATGTTGTTAAATAAGCACCGAAAGAAAAGCAAGTGCCAGCGTGAAAGGGGTGATGAATAAAACATTTCTGCACGTTACCTGTAATGCAGGGAACCTCCCTGGGGCTGAGCTGGGGGTGCTCCCTGCAGAGCCTCCCCCAGGGGTGTGGGGGGTGGCCTGGGCTGGGTTTTGGGGTCTGGGAGGGCTGGAGGGGGGGTGCCCTTA
>VXBC01003181.1:517678-527834 GCA_013399945.1 Ploceus nigricollis | reverse complement strand
TTTTTTAATGCTTTTCTCTAGATATATGGCAAATTTTTGAATTACAAAAAGCAAATAAAGGGATTTTTTTCTTTTCCCCCTCCTCTACTAAGTGATGTTCAAGCNTGAGAAAGTGGTACAATGAAAAAACAAAATGGTTTCCTCAAATGGGTGGTACGACGCTTGGGGAATGAATGTTTGNAAAGACTTGCTCACTGCAAAACCACTTAGGGCTGATTGCTGGAGAATTTCCTCTCAACACCTTAAACCCAAAGCAAATAACAGAATATGAAATAACACATATTCTTGGCATCAGGCTGCACAAGAGCTCCTCCGGGTCTGTCGCGAAGCAAAGGCTACCAACCCACCCATCAGAAGATAAAATACAATTAACTAATTCATTATATAAATATTTTGGGTGGGGAGATATAAATTGGCCTATCTCTATTATTGTTACCATTATTATTAGCTGCTGTTTGCTAAGACTGAGTTTTTCAAAGTCTTCTTTCACATTAAGGAGCCCAAATTCCCGTGTTAAATCCCACCCTAAATTTTATGGTGATAGCTTTTGCAAGCTACTGGGGAGCACAGGCAAGGAGGGAAGTATAACTGGTAAGATAATATTCATGGCTGTTATTACCAGAATTTATGGACAAGCTATTCCTGTGCTATTTGAACATAATTCATACATTTGGGCTAAGGGGAGATCCGTAAGTATTCTCCAGCAAAGCCCCAACCTGTGCAATGTTTTCCCAGATAAGGAGCTACTGTAACTACCATGGAAAAGGCAAAACCTGACTGCTGGCCTCCGCAGTTATTGTGCTTTCACAAACCCTTCCAAAACCTGAAAGCTTCCCAGTCCTCTGGAACAGACAAGCCATGAGCTGCCCTAGGCTCACAGGCAGGGTGAAATGCTGGCATTGCCCAAGCCAGCAGGAGTTCTGCCCCTGAATTTGGCAGGGCAGCTCTCTGCCTTTGCAGGGCAAGCTGGTGAGGAGCTCTGCCTCCCCAGCCCACTCTGGTGGCTCAGCGTGAGTGTGTGCTGGCCGTGTGAGGTGATGGCTCCTGCGCAGTGCTCAGCCTGCAGGACGTGCCACCAACGCCACTGGCTTTGTCCTCCATGGGAAGAGAGGTGGGGAAGCAGGGTTTTGGCCTTTGCAACAGGCAGGGCTTGCAGGATCAGCTGCCACAGCAGCTGTGATGTGAGTGCCCTGATTTTGCATGTGCCCTCAGTAACTCCAGGCTGATACATGATCGAAGGTGGTCATGAAATGGCACCTGATTGTGAGACACAACCATCTCGCCCTGGGGAAACAAGGACCCCACTCTCTGCTGTAAGCACAGCACTAGTCAGAGCATTCCAAATGGAACTGAGTGACAGGCTTCCCCTGCTCTTATGTCACAGTCCCAACTTTCCACTGTGTCACGTCGTAATTAAGTACAAGAATTTGAGTCTGACTGCAGTTTACCTTCACATAAACTAAGCTTTAATAAGTATTGATACTTAGGAAAAAACCCTTTAGTACATCAGTAGAAACAAATGGTTTTTTCTCTGTTATTAGTGCCTTTTACGATATCACATATATCTCTCCTCTGATTTCTTTCTGAAGGCAACACATACATAATTTTGAGTCTCGAGGTTTTTTTCTCACCTGTATGTCCTAAGCATGTCTCAGCACTAGGATGGTTGGTGGGAGAGGAGCAATTAATACCTTTATAATAATAAGTTACAAATCTGGGGCAGAAAAACTTAAAATATCACCAGCTTCTCAATACTGAACTGCTCCAAGATGCATTTATTTTAGACAATCCAGGCTGTAACCTTACCTCAAAATACTGAGTCATAAAAACTACTTACATGAACAAAAGTCCCAATCCATTGAAAAAGTCCTTTTAAGTGTAGTTTTTAAACGTAAAGTCTTCATAAGGTGTTTGCCGTGTTTCCTCCCCTAAAAGGGTTCGTAGTTCCTGTGAATTCCTGCCTCATCACCGACTTCCCTGGCTCACATCTAAGCACCATATTCACCTTTTTATCTCCACCTGTGCTTTGCAGTGAATCTTACCATGGCATCTCTTTAAGCAGTACCACCTGACGGTGCTGAGACCCACTAACAGATCTTCAGTCTGTAAAAAGCAAAAAAAAAAGAATAAAACACAATATGTGTTAATAATATATTTTCAGAGACTTGCAGGAAACATTAGCAACTGGTCTCTACCAAGACAATGAGCCATGAGGAAAATACTGGGCTTCCAAAATGGCAAAAATTATGTACTCACGGGCACAACATCAAGGGAGATTTGTCCTCTGTCCTTGTCTGTGACACAGATAATGGATTCTTCAAATCCCTGTCTCTCAGCAGCTTCATAGCAGGACATCCCTGCAAGGTCACTAAAAGCTGAATCTCACAGAGAAAAGTCACTTCTCCATGGTCTTTTAAGAAGTCTTTGTAAAAAGGGACAATGCAGCAGAGGAGGGAAAGGAAAACTGCTGTAAATATCTGAAAGGGTCAAAATTAAAAGAAAGTTGGAGTTTATCTACAAAAGCTTTGTGTTGACACTAGATATTCATGCATGAAAATTTTCCTGACTTTTCTAATAGCAATTACTCCAAAGGAGTAAATGCTTTGGTTCAGTCTCATTTTGTCATGCCCATGAACATACCAGAGATGAAAGGTACCTGGCTGAATTTGGGTAAAAATAGATGGGATTTTGAAAAGTGGGAAGAAATGCCTGGGAAAAGCCACCTACATATGGTCTTAATCATGCCAGTGGATAACCCCCACATTACCCTTTAAAAGGTCATCTGATAAACATCAACATTGGGCTTTTCTCACAAACCCAACACCTAAAATTGCTTCAGGCTACTGTAATACGGCATGAGAAGTTAAATTAGAAGCATATATTTGGTAATAGCACCTCTGAGAGGGAGTCTTCAAAAGCCCGTGCCCCCATTAAAGGATTAGAAGTCCAGCACACATATCAGCAACTACTCTCCATCCAAAGAGAAACAGAACAGGAGACAGAAATCAGCATTTTGTTCTGATTAGTTTCTTTGATTGATGTAATGTCTTAATTACCCTTTTTTAAAAACAGTGCTTCAAGCCTGCCACTGAGGGAAGTACTATAAAGAATACCACCATGAAGTAGAGATTTCAAGCTCTCCCTTATCTCTCGTGGGTCTGGTAGTGATCTTTCAAAAATATTTGGTGGTGAGACACACAGAATAAAACAGTCTCCAAGCAGCTGGTAGTCTTGGGTCCAATTGTTTTCAGGGGTACCTAATATCCAAGTTACAGACTTGGAGGTGAAATGATTCAAGAACAAGAATAGGGTCATTAAATACTTCTGGAAATGCTCTAATTCTGTATGAAACAATGGAAGATATATTAAAAAAGAAGCAGGGATAATTAATCAGTACATTCAAAAGCATTTCCTTGTTGTTTGGGCATTTTCCCTTCTGGAAGCAAATCCATTCAATTTTCCCTGAGTGCCAACATTTTGAGGTTATCTGCCCCAAAGGCAAATAGATCAGATTGTCCAAGAAATAAGGATGAAGGCAAAGGGCACACCATAAGGATTGAAGACTGGCTGAGAAATTGGAGAGTTTAAGGGAAAATAAATCCTCTGTCTCAAGGTCACTGATGATTTCAGGATGTCTTTACATAGGGAAGAACACTCCTAACCACAGTTTTTTTATACTTTTGGTACTTTTCTCTTGCTCCTTACTCAAAAATTTGGGGCATCTCTCCACTTTCCAAGTAGAGTCCTGAGTTATGCTCTGGCATTTGTGGGTTTTAAGAAATGATACATGGAAGTAGAGCTTTGCTCCAATTTTGATAGCCTCTTGCAGCCAGTCAGAAAATCCTCTGCACATGGGTTTTCATGGAATTTCCTGTTTATTTCAACCCCAAATTCATCTTTTCAGTGCACAAATCAGGAAACAAAATTTCCTCAGTGCTGGCTGTACAATTCTTGCCCAAGAACTGGTGATCAAGCTCTGCTCCTTTTACCAGATTTCAGGATTTGTGGGGGGTACAGCCTTAATTTCTGGATCTGTTAGAGGTGAGCAAGGCATGGCAGAAGTAGCCTTGCCTTCAAACAGACACAGTGACTTTGAACTCCTAAATTTTCTCTCTCTAAAGTCCTAAGTTATCCTCACAGGTTTTCTCTCCTGGGTTCATGAGAGTAGTAGAGTAGCTCAGTTGAATTTTCTTTCCCACCTCCCACTGAAGAGGGACATTTCTGAGCCCATTTTTCCCAGTATTTCTGCATTTAACAGGTCCCACCCCCACGGACTCCTATCTTAAGAGCATACAAGCAGGAGCAGGCTGCTGCAGCAGGAATCCAGAAGCTGGAGCTGTCAAACTGAGCCTTATTAGATACCAAAGAGGCTAATAAAAGAATGGGTGTTTGTTATATTTCTGGCAGGGATGGTTGCTGAAAAGCCTGGAGAGAAGGATCTGAGACACCTCAGCCCCCAGGTTCCGATGGATGTATTTCTAGTTGATCAATCTCTCTTTGTGCCTGAGCTACTTCCCACTTCAGGCCTCTGACAGCTGGACAAAGCAGGGTTTGAGCCGTGCCTTGCTCTAAGTAAGTGTGGAGAGATGTTTTCAGACTGACCTTGCCAAATCAGGCCCAGGCTTGGGGTGTTTGCTGAGGTCCAGGGAAGATTTTCCCACTGAATTGCAAGTGGCAAAAACTAATTCTATCCATAGCAATGTGCTGGAGTACTGAAGTGACAAGTGTTTGGAAAGACAGGAATCTACCTTATGATCTGCAGGGCCTTTAGCTTCATAAAGCAGAGGAAAATACTTATATATGTTGATTCGGTGATGGTGGGGATAGTTAAAAGCTAATTATAATTTGAGAAAGAGAAGGAATACATTTAAGCACACAGTGGATGTGTTCATGATTATCCTTCTATATTAAAGAGATAAGCTTTGGCAAGAGCAAATGTGGGCTTTGTTTGGCTTTTTGTTCTCAAGTTCTCTGGTTTTCTTAAAGACCATCAGATAATGACATGTAAAAGCACACATACAAATATAATATGGTGCAGCAATGAACAGAATATAATACCAGACAGCAAAAGCAAATCTTCCACATTTAAACACTTCTGTGCATTTTTCCTCTCTACTTTTTTTCTCCTGCTCTTAAAACAATAAAAAACCCAATTCAAATAATGGCAAACTCGCTTCAGGATTTTACCCAGGATTTCCATTCCATACAACAATAGTTCCCCTCCCTCACTTGTTATCCTGCTCTCTGTTTCTTCCCTCTAGTCAGAATTGTTGCTGTGCTAAATAATTATAATGTCACTGATCACGTTTTACACCTAGGACTATTTTATTTCATATATTGCCCTGAGTATTTTTACTGTCCTGAGAAAATATTTTGCACGAGTGTGACATATGTTAATAATAAATACAGTGGCTGATAGTTCATAGAGTCAATAATGGGCCTTTTAAGATATTGCAGAGAATTTCTGTTCTGCTTTTAAATAGCAACTTTTCCATAACAATAATGATGATGATGATGATGATGATAATAATAATAATAATATTAATAATATTCTCAGTCCTCTACCAAGTGTACCAACTTGCGTTAGAGATGGAGAGAGATGAATTCATCATATTCATGTCCTCCTTTCTCTATAGGAGTAGAAAAGGTGTGACAACAAATCATGCTTCAAGTCTTGCTCTTGAACCCTCTTTTCAGCTGGCCATAGCTCATATGTGGGACTAGAACAGGGCAAGCAGCCAGGCACCTTAGCTTGCATGCTCAGTACCAGTCTGGCTCCACATTTCTGCATTTCCTGGTAATGCTCAATCAGGCACAATTGCAAAGGGGAGCCGGGAATGAGTAAGAGAAAAATGAGATGTCAAATCTTACATTTAGAGGATTTAGCAAAGCGTGTAAATAAATTATGGCATTGAGATCCTGACAGATTGCTCAGCCAGGGGACTGGAAATGGAAAATGAAAAGTCTATTGATTAAATAAATTAATTTTTAAATCTAAAAGTGGTTTTAGTAGATTAATATCCTTTTACACTGAGTCCAAATTTTTTTCCCCTAGGCAAAGCCTCAACTTATACACACGCTCAAGTTCTCCACCTCAGCCAGTCAAGCCTTTTTTGCTTTACACAGGGGGAAGCTGTGACCCTGATTTCAAGAACCACACTGTGTGCCAAAGGCCAGGAATCCCAGATTATCCTACAGAAGTCAGTTCCCAAACTCCCTCTCAGCATATTAAACAGCAACATGTTCAAACAGAACAGTGCAGGGGAAAAGCCAAAGGAACCCTTGTTTGTTGAGCACGCCCATAAATGTGTTTCCACCAGCTCCTGTGAGCAGCCTTTCCCAGCACAATCCTCAGCTGGCCCGCAGAGAAATGGATATTGCACTGATGTCAGAAACACACTGCCCCACACAGGGCTTGTTTGCCAGATTTCTGTTAGGGGAGCAAGAAACACCAGCCCTTTTTGGGACCTATCNAGTGGTCAGGGACATTAGTAGCATGTATTAGTGGGAATCACTCAGCAATACCAGTTCTGTCTGAATCAGACAAGAAAAAATTAGTTTTTTGCCCTTTCTGGGCTTGAGCCTTTTGCAGGTTCAACTCTTTCAAACGTGGATCAGGTTGATCCTAAATCCACTACACCATGTTTAACTCTGGAGTCACTTTTCCTACCTGATGACTTAAGACTGGGTCTGTCTGCCTGCTCAAACCCCAGGTGGGAGAGAAGGTGACTGCTGTGGTGGGATTCTCCACAGTGCTGAGATATTCCAATAAACACGCAAAGCCTGAGTGCTCTGCTCCGCGGCTTTGTGTGCGATTTGGCTTTGTGGAGGGTGCCTTTCAGCGTGCTTTTACATGTGGTTTGGCCATGCTGAGGCTGTTTCACAGCTTGCTTTTACATGTGGTTTGGCTGCAGCCAGGCTGATTTACTGAGAGTCTTTACATGGAGCTTGGCTGTGTTATACTGAGGTCTGCATGTTTGGGATTTTACTACTCCTGCACTAAGACAGTGCAGGTCTTAATTCTGGAGAACAATTTAGATAAAGCTCCAGCTCCTGAAGTTGAATGCTTTCTGTTTTAGAGGCAGGGGATTAGATGTAAATCCTTCCCTCTATTTCAGAGCTGGGATCCAAGTGGCTTCCAGCCATGTCAGCTGCTCCACCTTGGTGTGGGTTGAATGTATAGTCAATAATACATTACATAAAAAATGCGAATTATTAAACCTTTTCATAACCAGCAATCTACAAACAATATTTCTCCAGGCAGTTTCAGCTGCATATATTTTAAAGCAACAAAACTCCCAGAAATCATTATTCTTGACCCACACAAAACATGCTGGCAAACTTTAATGAGTAACTCTGAGATATAAACATGGAAGTGTTATTTTGCTGCAAAGATTCAGGCACAACTTTTGTCTAACACAAGCTCCATTTGAAACATTTGTCCACAGATTGGCCCTTTACAAACTATAATAACTTTTGTCTGTGTAATATTAATCAAGCTAATTCCTTTCAGAGAAATAGGATTATTCATTAATTTTTCAGTCTTGCTCTTCTCTCTGCTGTACATCTCTGGTTTTCATTGCCTGGATCAAAATTCCCATTACCTGCCATTTTCTTGTTTTATGCTTCCAATGCAAGATAGAACAAAAACCTTCCAGGTTTCCTATCACATAGCTGCCAGTACTGTTCTAATTTTGATTTTCCTTCCTTTTATGTGCAGTGACTTAGATTTACATGTACACAGGTTTTATATCAATTGTCTCATAACTTGTCTTTACTTTTGCCTGTCAGGTCTCAAAGGAGATAAGACTGGGAAGGAAAGTAAAGGGGGAATTACAGTTATAGCAAGTTCACTTCCAAGAATCCACCTAGAGAGACAGATATAATTTCCAGATGCTATTGCAGGACTTAGCAACTTAACAGGGCTTTAGGTGTCACTTAAAACTTTTAATCTCATACCAGGGACTGAGCTGCAAAAAGAGTCCAACAAGCAGAATACTGTAATAAAGTGGAGCAAATGCTACTCAATGAGCAAGTTGTCTAGGAACAAACATGCTCAGCAGATGAATTAGAAAAGGCAGAACAAATCCTTTTACCTTTGATCAGTTCTTGAAGCAGCAATCTGAGTGAGTCATCAGAAGAAACAAATATTTCTCAGTGAAAATGTGAAGGAAACACTCCAGCCATTAATGCTTTGACACGGAGAGAGCATTTGATATTAAAAAATTTTAAGTGCTTGTCTGCATTCACTTTTTGTAAATTCTGCCTTTTGGTGAAAGTGTTCTGCATCCAGTCCCACTGCTGTGACCTGGATGAGAGCAGCATCTTCCAAGGAAGTTGTGTGACTGAGCACAGCATTGTCTGGATGTCACTGTATTTTACCTGTTGTATTTTACCTCAGCTCAGAAAGCTTGGTAGAACCTCCCTTTCCTGAGTTCAGAGTGGATTTGCAGAATTTCCACTCCCAGACTGGAAGAAAGATGAAAAAACAAACAAACAAACAAACAAACAAATGTTTAAAGGAGCATCTTGCTTTGTTGTTGTTTGCTTGCGTTTACTTTGGTTTTGAGGTGGGTTTTTTGTGGGTTTCCTTTTTTTAAAACTTTATTTCTGAATTCTGCGAAATAAAATTTTTGATGATCTAAATGCATCTCTTTTGGTTTCAGAGCTGAGATTTTTTTTTAATTAGCATTTATAGAACAATTTACAATGTCAGTTCAGTTTTCATAAACATGTACAAAAATTCATAATAAAAATATTTTCATTGAAATTATGATATGCTTTTAGTAGAAGAGATGCACTTCAGATCACTTTCCAAATTGTTTTTTTTTTGCTTGGTAGAGTTCATGACTTGCCATAGGATGAGGGGACACTGGAATTTAACAGCTTTAACCCTNGATAGAACAAAAACCTTCCAGGTTTCCTATCACATAGCTGCCAGTACTGTTCTAATTTTGATTTTCCTTCCTTTTATGTGCAGTGACTTAGATTTACATGTACACAGGTTTTATATCAATTGTCTCATAACTTGTCTTTACTTTTGCCTGTCAGGTCTCAAAGGAGATAAGACTGGGAAGGAAAGTAAAGGGGGAATTACAGTTATAGCAAATTCACTTCCAAGAATCCACCTAGAGAGACAGATATAATTTCCAGATGCTATTGCAGGACTTAGCAACTTAACAGGGCTTTAGGTGTCACTTAAAACTTTTAATCTCATACCAGGGACTGAGCTGCAAAAAGAGTCCAACAAGCAGAATACTGTAATAAAGTGGAGCAAATGCTACTCAATGAGCAAGTTGTCTAGGAACAAACATGCTCAGCAGATGAATTAGAAAAGGCAGAACAAATCCTTTTACCTTTGATCAGTTCTTGAAGCAGCAATCTGAGTGAGTCATCAGAAGAAACAAATATTTCTCAGTGAAAATGTGAAGGAAACACTCCAGCCATTAATGCTTTGACACGGAGAGAGCATTTGATATTAAAAAATTTTAAGTGCTTGTCTGCATTCANCACTGGAATTTAACAGCTTTAACCCTGTTTCATTTATCTTTGTGATTGTGCTGTAAACAGCCCACATGGAGACACCTGGTCCCATCACGTGGACTCATAAAACACAGCAAGTAACACTGGCAAGGAGACATGCGCAGTCCTCTCAGACCAAATTCCTGCTTAAGCCCCTGAAAATAATAGTCAAATTAAGCTGTTTCTTCTGCTAAAAAATGGCACCACTGGAGGCAGAAAGGCTCAATATTCCCTGGGGGCTCCAGCTATGAGTTAATGCTTTCCAAACCCTTCCACGTGCTGGCTGAAATGAAGCCAGGGTTTCTTCACCACTGTTATCATATCAGTTTTAATCAGAGTCCAGCATCTGAAGTACAAGGATTTGTTTTCAAATTAACCACATATTGCATCTCTTTGATCGAAAATTTTTACTGCCACGCANTGAAGGAAACACTCCAGCCATTAATGCTTTGACACGGAGAGAGCATTTGATATTAAAAAATTTTAAGTGCTTGTCTGCATTCACTTTTTGTAAATTCTGCCTTTTGGTGAAAGTGTTCTGCATCCAGTCCCACTGCTGTGACCTGGATGAGAGCAGCATCTTCCAAGGAAGTTGTGTGACTGAGCACAGCATTGTCTGGATGTCACTGTATTT
>VXBC01003181.1:433429-517580 GCA_013399945.1 Ploceus nigricollis | reverse complement strand
AAAACCTAGAACTTCTCATTGTTAGGTTTGTCTCTCAAATAAGAAAGGATAGAAGCCCTTTTAATTTATTTTGGAAAAAAAGTTATGACTTTTCCCTCAAGAACATCATTCCGATCTACACTCATCGGAGAAGTGCTGGTAGCAAGCTTGGGATACAGCAGAAGAGCTGCCTAAAACAGAAGCAAGGTTTCTTCAGTTTTGCACATTTTGTGGGTTCTGGTCTTTTCCCTGTAGGTTTTCAGAGATAATGAATGAAAAATTGGCCCCTTGTCCTGAGAGGTGATATGACCTCAGCTGCACTTACCAACACCCGGCACCTGTAGGCTGCCACGGAACAGAAGACATTTCCAAGACCAGTAGGACAGGACCACACCCATGGGATGTCTATCCCAATATTTCTGTTACTATTAGCACCAGGCAGCAGGAGGATGGACTGGGCACGGGTTTTTACAAAAGCTTTGCAGGTACAAAGCACCAACAGCTTTTCCCTTGGGACATTAGTGCTGAGTTTTGCTCTCCCAAGGCTGGTTCCTATCATTCCCAATGACCTGTGCTGGAACAGCAGATTTTGTGACAGAGACAGTTGGGGCTGCCTGAATTATTTCTTTGAATTATTTTATTAAATGATTCCTTCTGCCAGCCCTCCCTCCCATCCTTATACCACCTGTGGAGTCTCGTTGGCAGCTGTTGGGAATGCTGCACACATCGATGGCCAGCATTCCTGCTGGGGGCAGAAACAGGCAGTTGGGCAGGGAGGGATTGGCAGGTTGTGCTGTTTCCTATACCACCTGTGAGCAGACACCTCACCGAACTGCTCAGGCAGTCCTGAGACACGAAGATGCTTCCAGACATCTCAAGGGAAGGTAAGACAAAGAAAGCTCTGAGAATATTGTAATGAAGAACATTATTGTTCTCCTTTTACTAGAGATTCTAATTTTTTCTCCTTTTCCTTTTGAAAACAGACTAAAGGGGAGCTGAATGACAACTGAAAAACTGCCTTTTCCATTTGGGTGTGTCAGGAAAGACCTCAGGCTGGGATCAGGGCTCTGCCATGCTGTGTCTTTGCTAGCAAAGGATGCAGGGAACAAGGGTACCGCAGGCAATGCTGAATCTTTCAACAAGGAAAGGAAAAAGAAGATGAGAATGAAGAGGAAATTCAGCCTAGGGAGAATGGACATCCCTAATCCCCGACAGAATTAAATGAGGATAATGCCTTTTCCATGCACTGCTGTGAGACACACGGGCTGAACTGGCTGCCACGGCACTTCTCCAGCAGCCACTGCTCCACAAATAACAAACCCCATCCAGGCAGGGTGAGCCACTTATGGAAGCTTACCAGAAGCACAAAAAGATTATGTTTTCTTCTACCCAGTCAACCCTCCTGCTGGACACAACAGCTCTGCACACCTACACACAAATTCATGTTGTTGCTAATAGAATGTATCACTGAATTCCAATAACCAAACATCCACAGCATCAGAGGAGCAGCTCACCATGAACTGGTGTTTTGCACTGACCACTTAAAATGCTATAAATATACTGAATCCTGGGAGCTCAGGGAAAAAAACCAAAGATGCCATGTCAGTAGATGAACTCAAACTTTAAGAGCTTTCCCTATTATTTTTGTACTCATTAATGAGTAGATTCAGTCTGTATAGAAATGACTTCTTTCCTAAGTGCTAAACTCTGCACTGGACCTGGCTATTGATAGAGGACTTTGAAGAAATCTGTCTTCTCTCACTGTTCTTTGCCTACAGAACAAGACTAATTCTCATGTTGAAAAGAAGTTCTTCACATTTCTCCGCATTGTTTGAGAGTGAAGAATGCATTGAGAAGGGCTGCCCTTGTCTTCAGGGTGAGGTTCCTAAATTATAATCAGGAGAAGAAAGACGTTGCCACTAAATAATGTAAAGTGTAAGTAATGAAATAGAGGAAGGAATCAAGGTAGGAGACGCAATTTCTGGAGATTCCATAATAATAATTTATTCATTACTGGGGATAAGCCACACTGAAGGTGTTTGTAGATGTGAATTTTGACTAATATTTCTAAAAACTCTTCACCATCCTCATTTTAATTGTATTGAAGAAAGAGGGATGCAGGAACCACAGAGCTGTAAGGACTGAGTAGGATCCAAGCAGTTACATGCATAAATGCCAAAAAAAGTCTTTTAATCTAGAGAGAGTTACAGATTCTGCCCTTTCCCCTGCTACTTGTGACCTCATGGACAGTACAAATTAGCACTTAATGGAATTGTTATTGCAGCACCTGAAGAACACACAGTGTGCCACTGGAGAGAATTTCCAAATGAAATTATGTACTTTGGCTCTATAACCAAAGAAATTTCACAGGCTTCAGGCCCTCCTGTAATGCACAAAATCTCACTTACTGAATTTTCTTGCAAACCACCCTGTTTCCGGAACTGGGATGTTATTTAGCTGAGCAATTACAGAATGATATTAGAGTTCCTCAGATAAAAATCCACTAGAATAAAATTCTTTGTTAGTGGTGTTTTCCTCCTTCTCTAGTTTTTCTCTTTTCCTGTGATTTTTAACAGTAGTCAGTACGCATTATAAAGTTTTTCATCAGCACTTAAGCCTCGGTGCTGAAATCTGAACAGGCAATAATCTGCAGAGAGAAAACCCCACATATGCAGAAACACTGGGGCCTGCCTAACCCAGCTGGAAAACTCCTGAGGCAAAGGAAAGAGGGAATCTAGGTGAAAAAAACTGCCTGTGGCAGTATATCCCCTTGGAAAATTCAGGTTTCACATCTGCCTTGGCTGGCTTATAAATAAAACAATAAAAACAATTCAACAGTTTGCCATCCTAGTTTTACCCAGTTGCTTGTGTTAGAAATTTAGCAGCATTAATAGAGAGGTTTTTTGACTGCTGAAGAAAACATCTTTCCCATGACTTATGCTGGTGTACACTCAAATAAGAACTCTGAACATAGTCTATGTTTGAGGCAAAGAGAAAAATGTAAGTGCTTTAAATCAAAGCACAGGATTGCCGTGCTTTGATTTAAAATTCCTATATAAATGGATTTTTAATTTGTGAAAGCCCTAGACAAGATGCAACATGAACCTCCACAGCATTGTTCCTAGGCCTCAGTGGTGAAGTCCTGATTACGATGGTTCCCATGTTGCATCCAATTTCAGTGCAATTTTGAGTGTGGCTTTCCAACAAAAATCATCATCTCAGCATGCTATCCTGAAATACATCTTAATAAATCACAGCCAGTGTTGAGACTAAAGGGGGGAAGAGAAAACTCTTCACCAAGTTGTAACCAGTAGCCTTGGAAATGAAATATTCCTGCTAAATTCCCACTAAATTTTCTCCTGTGAGCAGGCTACATTGAGTCTTATAGATAAGGGAGTCATTGCTTCAACTGGATTAAATAGATGCATCAAATTTGATTTAAATTCTGAAGAGCTAAATAAAATAGTTGGTTTTTTCATTAGCCATACAACAAGTAGATTTCTCAGTTGGATGTCCTACATTTCTCACTCCTCAACAACTTAGTCCTAATATATTGTCCCTTCCTCTTACTTAGATATAATTTCAATAATTTATCAATTTAATTAATAATTGGTTGACAATTGTCCACATAATCTCTGTATGGAGACAGTCAATCCTCTTCTGAAATTTTTTAGGCTTTTCCATAGTCTTGGAGGATTTGGGGTTTTTCCCCTTCACAACAAGCAGGAGTACTTTTTCTGTCATTGTGGAAGTAAATAAATGCACAAAGGTTTAAAAATGGTCTTTTGGCCATTGAGTGATTTATCAATGCAACATTTAACACTATAATGCAAGATTTGAGACTACTCTTAATTTTGGGCCCATCAGAGTTATGGGGACTTGCTTCTAGTTAGCATTGGCACCAGACAGATTTGGGTCAGGGAAACCTTAGGAAAGGTCAAGGCCTGCATTCACAGAAAGATGAAAGGAGCACCTTTTTCTCTTTCCCACTTTTCTTCACTTTATAACGTTCTCTAGATTCATATGCAGAAGTGCTTAAGTTATATATACTTTTGTCTTGCCAAAATCTGCTAACAGAAGTCTATTGTGTGTGCAAATATCCGATCTTTTAAGATATACTATTCAAAACATCCAGGAGGTAAAGAAAGGAAAAGAAAAAGGTTGCTTCTCACAAGCAAGGAGTAGAAGACATAAAATTAATTGCCAATGTTAAGTAGAGGTGAGTCCATGTAAGTATGATGGGCCCAACCTTAGAGGTAGGTCACAATTGTTACATTGCAGGGTTAAAAGATTGCATTGATAAGCAACTACAAATATATGTAGTTAGGAGGTAAATTACAAAAACAATCCTAGTTCCTGGGCCAGGACAGAGTTCAGGCTGTCAAAAAGATTCATGATACACCCTAGTCTGGGTTTTACAGGCCCAAACTGGGTCTATTAACTTGGATCCAGAGCCAACAGTAGCGGCCAGGATATGTAGGTGGCCTGTTCTGATGGAAAGAAACATTTTCCCCACTGCTGCCACATTAACAATCTGTTCTTGAGTCAGATAGAAATATCCCACCCTCCCTGACCCATCCAGTCTCCTGGACAGAATTGTCCTTGGCATGTTCCTTGCTGCCCACCCTCCCTGATTTCCTCCATGCTATCGCGTGGAATTCTCAAGAACCCTGTGAAATTAAGGCAAGGACTCAACAGGAGACAATTTTGCTGACTATAGTGAGCTTTTATAGCCCCAGAAACAACTCAGGTTAATGTTGTTTTTTCTTTCTCCCTCCCTGGACATGAGCCACTCCAGAGCTTGTATCTGAATATTTGGTTCTCATGTATATTTATTTACTTAGGAGTGGCATTCCTATTTTTATAGCTTTGAGTTTTTAATTTTCTTGTTAGCAGCATTAACAAGGTTCATGGCATATAAAGCGAGCTGTGGCATTTAAAAAATGTTGGTCTAATGTAACACCAGCCTTTTTTTATATACATGTTGAATGGCAAACTCCTACTGACAGGCAGAATGCATTTCTATGTCTGGGCAAGTTTATAGATGGTGTTCCCACCTCTGGGCCACAAGGTCACAAATTTGTTTCTGATTCTATTAAAGAAACACTCAGCAATGGTAAGTCTGTGTGCTTCTTTTCTTTCTTTCCCTTTTTTTTTAATGAGGGGGGACTGTTTTATAAGATCCACAATCTTAAAGATACTCCAAGGAATCTCTGTTGACTGCTGGGCTTTTCACCCCTGTGCCCTGACCAAATAGCACTGACTGCAGATTTGAGAAGCTTTGTCTGTTAGCAGCCAGATAAAACAGATTTTGGAGAAATCCTGCATGACTGAAAAAAGAGCAGGCATTGTCCCTGTCATCTATTCATGTGTCTGCCCTGGTTTCTGTGGGGTTTCATAGGATTTACCTCTGCAGCGAAAGGATGTGCAGAAATTACAGATTCACAGTACCTGTTGTCTGCTCCTCTTTCCTCAGCGGATCCCCAGTGTGACTCTGAGCACGTCCCCAGAAGGCTTTGCTGCCTGGCCCTGCATCCCCATGTCCATGTGGGATGGAGGGAGCAACATTCCTCCCTTCCCTGCTCCGCTTCTTTGCAAGGTTTTAGAGGCAAGGCAGTGAGAGATCAGTAAAGGCCTTTGCACCATATACATTAATAAGGATATTTACTGAACTCATGGCAAGGACAAGCAGAAAGGTGAATCAGAGGGGGCTGCTGTGCCCTGGGAAACACCAGCCCTATTTTTCTTGGAGTTAGTTTAGGCATGTTCTCCTTTAGGCCGTGTGGTGGCTCCAGCTGCAGCTTCCTCAGCAGAAGTGTTTACTGCCTCACGCCCAGCCTCGTTTAACAAGAGAGGAGGCACAATCCAGCCTGGCCTCAGCCACGAAATCCCTTCGTGCTGGAACACACGCTCTGGGCTTTGTGGCTACAAACATACAGACCCTTGGCTTGAGAACTGAGCAGGGACCAGCAGAAAGACTGAGCTGACAGGGTGAAATTAAGAGCATGGGAGAGAGAGAATGCTGGTGAGTTTGGAGGAGGGAGGATAAACGCAAATGTCTGCTGAAAGAATTCCAGCATCATCCATTACTGTCCAGAAGGCAGTCACAAAAAAGCAGAAGGGCAAGAAGCACAGCCCTTTCTGTGGGATGCTTTGGCTTATTGTGGTTAGGAGGATCAAGGCTAGGTACCACATGCCTCCACTGAAGGGAGATGCCCTGGAATAAAGCAAGGAGCGGGAATTTCTAGGCTAGGGAAAAGGCTGACCATGTTGAAACTGAGCACAGGAAAGAGAATTTGGCTGCAGAGTCTGACTGGAGGACTTCTAGCTACATGAGAGGACTCCAGGTCTATTCTTTCTCTAATTTCCTTATGCCCCCAAGGAAGCTTTTGCTGGAAATTTGCTTCTATTTATGGGAGGACTGGAAGAATGAGGGCCAGGCTGTGACTGAGCATCTGGCAATCAGAAATAGGGTTCAAAGGAGAGGAAACTGCTCAAGCAGGATCTGACAGTGCTATTCTGCACTGAAAATTGACCCCTGCAAGCGACAGGCTGCCACTGTTGGTCATTCCACGTGGGTATTTCTGCAAAGTGACAGTTCAGGAAACTCACTGCAGCCTGGCTCCAGTAAGCTGACCTTGCTCTCTGGAAATTGTCATCACTACAGATTCTTCTGGCACAGTGAACTCCTAACTGATATTTTGTGCAGTATCACCTGCTTCAGATTCTCTCCTCCATGATAAGGACGGGTCTGGCTACCAACAACAACCACAAAACCATTACTGAACATCTTTGCTCAGAGGAGACATTTCTTCCTAACAAGTACTTTCATTTTTCTATGCTGTATTTGGTCACCTGAAATATAATTGTTTATGATCACCATGAAAAACCTTTACTAAAACAGGTTTCAAGTCATCTTCCTTCTCCTGAGAAAGGCAAGTTTTCTTTGGCTTTGGAGAAATCTGCAATCTTCTTAAGCTTTTAAAGAATCCTGACAGAAATTCCCTTAAAATGAAGATGTACAGGTAGGGAACAGGTATCTCCAACAAAGCACGGGCAGTTCTCCACTAGTGCAAACAATCTACTTCAGTTCCTGTGATCTCTGTTAATTTGGTTACTGTTGCAAACCACTTGGACAGTTTACAGCATCAATTTGGTGAGAAAAGCAGAAGCAGGTTTAATGTGTTTGTATTCTGGTCAGAAAAGAATCCAAAATAGCTGGAGTGGCTTGTCCATGAGAGACAGGATTAATAAGCAAGCAATGCTCAACTACAACATTTAGACTTTCTACCTTATTAAATAATACAGACATTTTGATTGTTCCAGAAATGTTGGTGAAATGGATTCAAGGTAATGAAGAGCCTGTGACTTTTTTTGGGTTTTGTTTGCATCATGACACTGAGAAAGAAGTTGATCATAGTTTTCTATATAGAAAAAGAGCAGGTGTTTACCTTTCATGTTTATCCCCACCTACAAGAGATAATTTTCCATAAATACTCTGTACCATTAGATATGTATAACAAAAATATTCTGCATATGCGAGCCCAGTGCTAAAACAACGAAGTACAGTGACAAGCACTGTTACTCATTACTCCCAGCAGCATTCCCTGCAAAGCACAATTTATCTGACAGTGCTGGAAGACTTAGGGCTTGCTTCTGGGAGGGAAGGATGAGCACCAGGGCTGCTGTACACATCTGGTTTGGGTTGGCTCCATCAGCTCCCACAGCACATGCTGCAAACCCTACACAAGTGGCTGTTCTGCAGCACAGTAGCAGGCCTGGAGTGTGCACTGGACTAGATCCTTGAGGGGTATAAATCAAAGGAACTGCACTGCAATCAGCCCATCTGCTGCTCTTTGTGTCACCTCTGGTGTGGAAATACCATGGAGCACAATCACCCTCCAAAGCTTTCTTAGAGACAGCCACAAACATGCCACATACCTCCAGACCTTCCAGTAGCGACCCCCTGTGCTCTCAGGGATTCTGTCTCTTCCCTCTGCCCTTTCTTCCCTCCCTTCTTCCCCCCAAAACTGGCATCACTTTGGCCAGGAGACCAATTCTCCAAACTGAAAACATCAAAGCATATCTCTGGTTAGATCTCATCCCAACCCTCCAAGTCTGTTGACTTGGAAAGTGAATAACTAATAAGGCAGCATGCCATTGTTTTCTGTTTATGATAATGGAAATAAATTGTTGGCTCCAACTCAGGCACTGATTGTTCCTTTGATATCACTGCCAGGAAGCAAAATAAAATGGATTTTTAAAAATCACCTTTCACAGAGTGCCACAGGCATTTGAAAGATGAGCCTTTTTTCCATGTCAAAGGCGCTACCAGAAGTGCCAAATACAGGAGAAGAAAAAAATTCAAATCCTTTACTATTAAAAAACCAACAAAAACAAGAGCACAAGAGAGAGTGTGAGAGCAGGATTGCCTGGGCAGCAGGATGGCATGGGTGGGCTGGCACACCACAGATGTCCTGAGAGTGCTCATGAGAGAGCAGCAGAGCTGCCTCCATGGTGAGGAGCACTTCCTGAAGAATATAGAACACATCCTTTGCATTCTCCCCCCCAGCAAAAAAAGCACAGGTAGGCTGGATGAATCACTCTGTCTGCTTGGCAGCTCTTAAACTAATAATAAGAGACTTTAGGAACCAAAAAGATAGGGGAGTGCTTTGCCCCAAAACTTGAACCACTCATAAATCTTGCTCATGTGTTTCTTTCGTGGTTTGGGGGTTTTTTTAAGCTACATGAAGCAGCAATTTCATTGCACCTCCAATCCTTCACAGTGTTTTGGTGCCTTCCCCATGGAATTTTAGGGACAGGCTTTCAGGTGTTTGAATTTTTCTCAGGGTGCTACCGCTCCTACCTAACGTCAGGCATTGGCACCACTGTGACACACACACAGAGGAGGTTTCTCCTGAGAGTTTGGAGCTGGATGCAGATCTTACATCAGAGCATGGCGCTGTTTGGTTTTCATGACGTGCTGCAGTTTGATTTGGCTCAGAGCGGAGGATGGAGCAGAGAGCCAGATTCAGATCTCAGGCCAAACACGGATTTTGTGTTTCAGCTACCAAACTTCATCATGGTTTGGCAAAGCTGTGCTCTCACCTGCTCACGCCATGTGGAGAACACCTGTGATCTGCTGGAAAGGAGGTTGCTCGTGCTGTGAGAAGCTCCCAGCAGGAGCGCCAGGCTACAAGAGCCTGCTTTGGCTGGCCCCGGCTGCTGCAGGTGGACTGGGAGTGCAGAGACACTGGAACATGCTCAGAGGAAAAACTGTGGTGTAAAGAGAAACTGTCAGGAGCAGAGTGCAGCTTTGGGCCTTTCCTTGGTGTCACGATTCTCTGAACCTTTTCATTTCTAGCACTGGGACTCAGATGCACAACAGCAGCAGCACGACCTGAGAGCAGACCAGGAAAATAAGAACTATATAACTTTCTACAAAAGCTTGCTTTTGAAATAATCCCCCACACTGCCTCCAGCCAGCATTCTTGGATATAATTTTTGGAAGAACATGCTAGAAGACCCTTTTTTCCAAAGCTCAAACCAATACCACAACTTAAATGGCAAAAGATCTGTGTGACAAACAGCGTGGCCTGCTAAATATTAAGGCTGTTTGACATGGATTTTAGGCCCATGCTTGGCTCAAAGTGCATCCTTATTCTGCAAAGCATTTAAGCAAATGATTACCTTCAAGGCTGCAGCACAGAATGGGGCAATTTAACTGAGACTTTATGAAGTCCTTATGACATAGGTACTGTTCTGAATAGAAAGGTTTGAAGGGCTCCCACCAAAGTACCCTGGAATAAAGTAAAGACTTTTGATTAGCTTCAGCAAATATTCAACCAGGTCCTAATTTTTATACTTATTACTAGCTTATAACAGGATATTTAGAAAGAAAAAAGAAGGAACTTTTTTTCTCCAGATAATACCATCTACTCTATTTCTGAAAATTAAGGGTGTGATTACTGACCCATAAGTACTTTATGATCACACTTTGGTTTGAACTTTTATGAGTGTATGTAGGTTTACTAACTCTAGCACTGCCCAGTAATTTATTTCCCAGGTGGGCTACGAAAGTCATCTGGAAGAAGGAAAACAGTGTCTAAGGGCTTGCTGTGCAAAGGGATGATTGTGCTAGCTGTATTTGTGCATGGATGTTTTTGGAAACAGTTTTCAGAGGAGAGACAAAGTTTTCTAATAAAATAAAACCTTTTACTTTAACCCAGAAGCAGTGCTTCAGAATCTTACTTATTTCATTGAAAGATTGATGATTGCTATCTGCTGCTCTTTTGAGGACAGAAATGGGGTTCTAAGGCAGCAAAAAGCTATTCAGACCCCAAAAGCTGCTGTGACAGAAGTGTGAAGAAGCTCTGAATGTCTTTGCAACACTGTCACTCTTCTTTCCCCAGAAGACAATCAACCTCAGGGACTTTGCACAAACTTTCATGCACTGAACAGCATGACCCAGAGTTGTGGTACCCCCCCAAGGGCAGCACAAAAGTTTCAGGTGCCAAAAGGCAGCTTCTCTGCGCTCAGCGACTGCCCCTTTCCTGGTGAGAAAAGCTGAGTCAATGATGCTCACCTGAGGCAGCTGCAGATGCTGTGGCACCCTGCAGGTTGACTCCTTGGTGCTGCTTGAATCCCAGAGCACTGTCGTTTGGCTGACAGTAGCTGGCACACCTGCAAATCACTTGCTGAATGTTGATCTGCCTTGGCTGAAGAGACAGAAATTAAACATCAGACCTGAAAATGCAGCCGGCATCGATGTTCTGGCACATGAACTATTAGGGATATTTATAGGTCCCTGGAGACCAAGGAAGTATTACACTGTGCCATGCAAACCCAATATTAAATGAAATTTCTGCTTCTGCAGCTGATGTGACCTCTACTCATTCCACCCAGCAAGTTCCTGGGAATACTTCAATGCAAAGAAACATCTACTTTGTTCTCTTAAAAAACTGTCTTTGGCAATATCTATGAAACTTCAGGAAAGTGATTCCCAAGAAATCACCTCCTGGACACAGCACAGTTCAGATTGCTGCGACACTCATGCTAAAGTTATCTTGGTTTAACTTGAAAGCAGCACCTCCCAGAGGACTCCTCAATTCTGGAATGAACGATGTGTTTCTGTGTTCTGTGAGAGCCTGGATTATTTTTAATCTTCTGGACATGTTACAAAGATCAATTTATAGTCTCACAGAGACGGTAAGGACAAGGGTTTGCGGGCAGACAAAATGGGGGTTGGATGTTGTTGATTAGTGAATATTATTATTTCTGATTTTTCAAGGCAACTTTGACTTCCTTGCACTGCTTGCTTCATTTCAGAAAAAAAAGTGGTGAGAACTGGCTCAGATGCCTGGACTGCAATGCAGCCATGTTCTCTTAGCCCACCAGAGTCTGATCCATACACTACAAGCTGTGCAATTCCTCACAGCTTTGGACAGGTGTTGTGCACTAAAAAAATACAGAAGATAAAAACAGCAAAGCTTTCTTTTACTCTCTCTGTCACCATTTTATATATACCATAATGAATTATGCCTATGACTTTGTTCCAAAATTACTTCAACATGGAAGAGCACCTTGCTTGTAATTTTGAGACATACAGCTTCATAGCATTTCCAATATTATGCAAGGCTTCCAATGAAAATAGCAAGGACAGAGTTTGAGCAAAACTATGGTATGTGCTTCCCATAATATTCAGCAATGTATATTTTAAAATTCTCCATTCATGTTGAAGCAGTTCAAATATGTATCACAGAATACTGCACAGACATGCTGACTGAATCTGTATACATTTCAGAAGTCATAAAATACAGGGAGCAGAATTTTTTCTAGTTCTACTTAAATCTCATTTGAACCTTTATTAGTAAATTGCAATTCCTGACACTTAAAGGGACCCCAGTACAATTGTTCCCTTAAATTTGGCAGATGAAAGGCAAGAACCACAGAGTTTTGTGTTATTTCCAACTAAAAGAGTCAAATGGCCTAGGTTTGCCCAAAATTTCACAAACAATTCTGCAAGAAAGCAAGGCAGGGCACTTTTACAAAATGCTGGTAATGCCCAGAGTTCCACACTCCTGAATTTAAAGCTTTGCCACTCTTTTTTTTAAAAAACTTCCACCATGATTGTTTTTATATCTTTGTAAGCATGGCCAGGACTTTTTAGACTGGATCACTTTCCAGGAATTACAACAAAGAATTTCAACTTTTGGAATACAGAAAGGGCTTAACCTTTGGGAAATGTAATTCCTGGAAATGCTGTTCACCAGTGTTCTTTCCTGGCAAGTCCTGAGGAATCAGTGGCAGGAAGGAATGAGGTGACACTGTCCAGGTGGCAGGTCCCTCAGTTGCCATTTCAAACAACATGGGTCCCCTTCAGTTCTTAGAGAGGCCTCAGTGACACACAGAGACATTTAGAAGTGTGGCCTGTCACCAGGTTATGCTTGAATTCCTGTGGGGATTTACTCAAGTCCTCTGGCTCCACCTTGCCTGTTTCTGTCCCCGTGGAAATGCCCAAAGTCTGGGGTGGTGGGACAAGGCTGTGCCCTGCTTGGCCTGTGAACCCAGACACTGAGAGCAGAAGGGGTAGCAGGGTCATTTCCAAAGCTTGCTCCTGATCTAACTATGAACCAGAATGGAAATGCTCATGGAGGTGCACCCTTAGTGGGAAGATCTGCTACCATCACACAACAGATGATAAAGGCTTGAGAAACATATACAAAGAATAAAAGTGACACTTTCAAAACCAGGGTCAGAAGCAGGAGCCAAACCAGGATTTGCTCACTTCCTCACCATTGTTTTAGCTAGACTACTGCTTCTTCTTGAATTTAATCTTAAATCTTGAAAATTCGTAGCCTTTCCTGGACATCTTTTATGCCATGGTTAGCACTCTGTAATGTTAAAGGTTTGACTATTAAAATAAACATCCCAGCTACAGACATCAGTGAAATGGTGAAGTTCCTATTCCCTGAACATCTGTAAAGCTTTCATTTTCCCTCTCCAACAAAACCAAGATGACCTTCTCTTCCCCTTCCCCTGATACTTCTCTTCCTAAGGCCCATGGGGCTTTCTTGGCCTGTCCTAGCCTCAAATCAGAAGGCAGATGGATTTTCAATATGAGCTTTATGGTTAGTAGTACCCCCTTCTCACTAAAATACTGAGGATTTCTGTGGTAATTCTACTTCCAGCATTGTCAAAAGTATGCAAGAGCCAGGCTTGTTACATGTGAACACAATTTAAAGGGATAAAAATCCAGAAGGGAGTTATTTTTTTTCATAAAGGCAGAGTTTTACTGAGATATGGTATGGTCCAGAATTGGACCCTCCTATAAACTTGTGTGTCTTCTCTTGTGGACGTCAGTATGTTCTTCAGACACTGAAAATAACAGCCCTTACTCTCTTACTCCATCTCTAATAGCTCAAATATTGCCACTGGCATTTCAATTCTCTCAATAAGAGCTCTGACAAGAGCACTCAGAGGCTTTGACTTCAGCTTGGCCCAGAGATATTTCTTGAAATGATCTTTTACACATTTCACAGACTGGTCATTTCAAGCATCTGTCTGCACCAAAGAGGTGCAGACTTCAGTTCATCTAACGACAGTGAAAACCCCACTACCCCAAGCTGACACGTCAATTCAGAACCTTGTTGGTCTCTTTCAGAAGAATCATTCTTCCCCCAGAGCATCAGAAAAGTAATCATGGCTTAAGAGTCCAGAGATGATGGCTGGAGCCTATCCTAAATGAGGCCCTGTAGCCCATCTCCTGTTGGTCCTGGCTGGGGCCCCAGGGTGGACCCTGGACCTACTTCACGCACTTGCCATGTTTGCAGCAGCTGTGCTTATGCACTGCCTGCACGGGGGTCCCTTTTCCTTGGCCTCATCTGGGGACAGCTCTGCTCCTGCTGCTCCCTGGCAGCAAGGCTCATGCATACCCTTGAGAAAGGCTGTTTCGGATTCTGGCTGGAAAAACAATCCTTTTGCCTTCAGTCCTGGCAATGGTGTTGCTCTCCATTGCTCTGTGCTGCAGGGATGACAGCTCTGTAATTTTCTTATAAAGCAAACACGCTTCATTTTACCCCTGACAGCAGGCAATCCAGGGCCAGCAAATTACTGGCAAATGCCTCCTATATTCATCTCTTTAAGTGTTTTGGCTTTTCTTTACTTTTAATTTGCCTGGAGGCAGACATTTGAGATAACAGCTGTTATGGTGATATTATCAGTCAATCTGCATGTCAGAGAACGCCAGGAAAATGCCTGTGGAGAGGACCTCTTGGGTTTTTGGTTTTAACTGCTCTGGGGCAAATCCACTCCTTTGTCAACACTCTGCTCAAAACATGAGAAGAGAACATAATGGGACTGGTTTCTACCATCTGATGATGAAGAAATGCCTTTTCCTGCTGATAGAGCACAGGTTCCCTTCCTGTTTGTTGACGATCTAGAGCAGTCCTTTGGCAGACGATGCCACATTTTTTGTTTGCTGCTGAGCAGTGTCAGAGCACATCTGCCACCAGCAACATCCCCGTGATTCTCTGGTGATTTACTTGCTGCAGAATAATGGGGGAGACCCTAAGAAACCCTGCTAAAAGGGATCTCTACCCTCCCGTGGAAGACTGCATAGCTTTCTTGGGTCCAGTTATAGTGTTTGCTGGAGAGGAAAGTTTCTTTGCCTCCTGAGGTGGAGGGCTCAGTGTCAAGAGCCATCAACAAATGGGTCTGGAACTCCCTCTGACAAAGCTGAGCCATCTGCAAGAGGGCCAAAAAGATTTATTGGTTCTTTAGAGAAGATGCCATGACACCATCAGGAAGGTGTTGGCTTGGGAATTATTGCTCTGCACTTATTTTTTTCTTTCCATAGAAATACAAGATGACAACCCAAAACTTTGTAGCTTTGGAAGCAAACTGGGCTGTGCCCCTATTTGGTGCATTAATGACAATAAGCCAGTTATGACAATAAGTTTTTCCTGTCAGTTTGATGAAACCTGACATGTTTTGCACTAGACAAACTTATTCATTATGCTTTGATTAAAAACAATTTGTATCTGAAGATCTTAAACTACCTTACTGACATCAAACCTGTGGGAAGATAAGAAGTTACACCTATGAAAATGACCATGATTCCAAAGGAGCAATGGAATACAGGCATTTTGTGTGTCTGCAGTCCCAAAGGAATGGAAAATAAACATTTCTGCTTACATATCTAACTGCTTTCAAAATTCCTAATATCTCTTAATTATCTGGTAACAGCAGAGATTCCTCTTTTCCATTTCCCTAACATTACAAAAAGCTGTTTTGCTGGAAATTAGGAGCCCAGTTCTAGTCTGCACCCCACATCTCCTGACCAACCATGGGCAAAATGTTCAGACTACTGTGGTCTGTTTCCTCACTTGGAAAATGAGGAGATATCCTAAAAATAGGGTTAAGCATTCCAATACCACAGTGACAGAGCTCACACAGGCACCTGCGCAGTAGAAGAAATGCATGTGAAAGAGAAAAGTGACTTGGAAGGCAAGCCTTGAACAGAGATCACAAAGGATCTATCCAAGCAAACTTACCAAGTAAATCTTGTGGTTTGTTTCCCAAAGGTAGCTTTCTCAGCTTTGAAACACCTGGTCCCAAGTATCATCGGGTTATTAAAAGAAGCTGGCATTTTTGTGGGCTTGGAAGATGCACAAAGTAGGTGTGTGAAATTTATTTTCACCCATGGCACTCAGGTGCAGCAGTTTGGAACAGTGTTAAATGACTGCACAGGAGAGCATACTTCATACTCCAAAAATTTTCATGAGCTCAAAGACAGTATTAGCAGCCTTTCTTTTTGGGTCTTCCAGAGACATGAAGAACATGCTGCCTGCTCAAACGTGGTGGGACCAAACCAGGTTATCTGTACAACAGTAATTTACTAAGCACTGCTTTGTCTACGTGCTTTCATCACTGCTGATGTGGTAACATAAAGGATTTGTTCAGCACCGGTGAGCTCCTTCTTCCAAATGTCTCCAGGCTTTTGGGAAATTTCAGTTTCTGGAATTGAAGTCTCACAGTGAGTAAGCTTTGAGGGATGGGAATGCAATTGTGAATTTCCTATATCACTGTGGCAAAGCAGGTGGGGCTAAATAAACTGGCTGAAAAATGGGTTTTCTTTGATTTCTAGGGAGGTTTACCCAACGAGAAAAAATATTGTATTTCTTGTGAAAATCTGGATAGAGGTTTCGTCTATGAGATTTGCATTATCACACAGATGGACTGCCAAGAGGGGAGGGATACAATTTCCTGCTATGCATCAAAGCCTGAACAAAGGCTGAAAACAGAGGTTGGTCTTAAAGAACCAATATCTGATAAAGGCATCACACTCTTGGAGCTGAGCTGCCAGAAACAAAGGTGAGAAGAAATTCAAGGTTTCATTACTTAAAGCTACTGGTTATTACTTATGGTTTCATTTGGATACTTTCTCTCAGATATTATAGTATCAAACACCCTTCAAGCAATCTTCCACTAAGATGTGGTTTGCTGGATAACAGACAGTGCCTTTCTCTGGACTCATCACCTGGAACTGAGAAAAAAGGGCTGCGCAAATCTGCAGCACAGAAAAACAGAAAAGACAAACAAGGAAATGTCAATTAAGATTAATAAGATAATACGTGGAGTAACTGGCTTGGCAGTCATGCATTTCCTTTAGCATTTTCTGTGTAATTCACTTCTGTGAGATAAATACAGCCATGGAAGGTAAGAGGAGATGACTGCTGAAATAGAAATTTTCATAGGAATGGTCTCTTTCATACTTTGGGAATTTTTTGTAATCAACAGTAACCTATCCATTATTAGGAACAATGACATTGTATGTATCCCACACACTGGGCTTGGAGTGGGAATTCAAACACCCAAGAAGGTTCTTGGACACACACAAGTAGTCTTTGTTGGTGGCACCTGTGATCTTCTTCCTGAGGTTTTTGGGCTCTAGAGGAAGGAAGAAGGGTCTTACAGAAGGGAATCTGGGAATGACTCTAACTGCCTGGAGAGTAAAGATCCCTTCTCCAGAAAATAATTACATGTTTCAAATGTAATCATCTTTAAACAAAATATGGAAACAATCTGAGGGAAGAAACCAAAACAAGGTGTCTCCCGCACCTCCTTTCCCAGACAACATCCCTCATCACCCATGATTACCTTCCCCTTTCAGATCTAATCATTTCTTTCAACACAATGGCACCACTCATGATGGAGCTGGGGAAAAAACCCATCCTAGACCAGCCCACAGCGTGGTACAAGCTGTGGGTTTGAAGCCCTGAGGCAAGGAAGCCATGGATCCGGGGCTCCCAGGTCTCCCAGTTGGCTCACTGTAGGATAACTACATGAAAAAAAAAAGCTGCCTGCCAGGAGGGCTGGCCAGGAGCCTTGCAGGGAGGCAAAGCCCTGTGTTGTAAGACAAATGTGATGGGAATTCAGGTGTCTAAATTCCTGTACGAGAAGAGGAACTTCCCATTTCTCTCCTATCTGATCTATGACGTGTGCACATTGTTTGTAGGGAGAGACTAGGAAAAGTACATATTAAAGGATAAGCAGCTGGATGCCGCTCTTCTCATGCTTGGAATTAGAATGAAGTGCCTTTTCTGCTCCAAACTGTGCTAAGAAACATGGCAGATTTTAAATAAGCTGTTTAGCTCCTTTTTTCCCTTTCAATAATTTATTTTTAAGCTGGGGCATTTTTCTGCCTGATGTGTGCAGCTGCACTCTTGTTCACAGATACAACTGCATACAGGACTACATGTTAAAGAAATAAACCTGTGAGGCTCTAGGAGGCTGGAAGGAGATGTGTAGAAAATGGATAATATTAACTAAGACCTCTCACTATTAGGATGGTAGCCAGAGAAGATTTTGGGCCAAGAGAAATAAAGGGCTTACCACTCAATTAAGTCATGGAGCCAGACATGTTGTAGCCTTGTTCTGGGAACCTGAGTGAGGGGCTGGAAGACAAAAGCAGACTAGTGTTGCCCTAGAGAGATCACCACCCCTCCTTGGGAACACCAGAGCACTTTAGCATGGAACAACATCCCAAAGTCCAAGAGCGTTCCTGTAGGGCAGGCTGACACCTCGGGTCCTTTGTTGCAAACAGTGCTTCAGATTTCTCTTTGCAGATGTGCTGGGTCCCATTCAGGTCCCTTTTCAAGCTTTGCACGGCTCTGGTGTGGTGGGTCTCTGCACTACACTGCTCACAGAGACCTTCAAGAGCTTGCTGGGTTACCAGGTTACCCCTGTAGGGTTACTGTGCCAGTCCTGGGAGCAGGGACAAGCAGCCTCTGGGTACTTTCTTTCCCTTGGAATTCAGTTTGATTGTCTTTTTTATCGACCAGAGGAATAGCAAGGCTTCAGGAACAGCTCAGAGGGAAAAGGGGATGTGTGTGTGGGTGGTTTACCAGCATGGGATGGGCCCTGCTGCCTTGTCCTGTGCTCCAAGGAGGTTGGCTGGCTGGCACAAGGACTGGGACGTTTCCCTGCTGCTCCTTCTGATGCAAGAAAGTCACATAACCTGTAAGCACACGTCTTTCTTGCCAGAGACCGTGTCATTCTCTCTTGCTTCATCCAAACCAGCCCGTTATTCCTCAGTTCTTCTCTCTGAGGGCTTTGTCTGCAGTGAGTGGCCCACTGCTTGTTTCTGTGGAGCACTGCAGGCAGGAGGGCCAAGCAGGCCTCGGTGTTTACATACCAGGATGTAATGGCCTCGTGCTGCCTGCAGACGTGTTCACATCGCTGCGAGCCCAAGGACAGAGCTTGGTGATGAGTGGTGTTTCTGAGCTCCTGCTATTCATGCACACACTTCCAAACAGAGCTAAACTTGTCACAAGCTGCTACCGAGAGGCAAATCAGCCTGGCATGCAAGTCCTGCTCTGCTCCCCCTGGTCTGGCTGTTCATTCTGTGTGAGGCAGGAACGCCACTGGAGACTGGCAGTGCTTTGGAGCAAAATGCATTATCTAGCAAAAACACTAGACAAAAACACTAGGATGCACAAGACTTATGAGCAGTCACCTGCAAAGATCCGCTCACACCAGTGGGACAGTAGTTTCTTGGAATGGATCTGCAAGGCTGATCCTCCAAGATGCTACCAAGTGACTTCATATTGACCTCAAAAGTAAGGAACACAAATATTTGAACACCGGGAGGGACAATGTGGCATTTTAAACAACTGCTTTTCTCTGAAAGTATTTGGTCTGTGAGGGGTAAAATCAGCACTTAATTGGAACATATGTCTGAGGCAGGCATGATGAAGAAACTATGCAATGCATATATTTTAATTTTAGATAAATCAACATGATAATTTGGGATCAGGTGGGATTCTGCAGCTGGAAGAAAAGAACAAAGGGAGGCCATTAGTTATACTTTTAATAAATCAATTTGTTAATTAGGGATCAGGTGGGATTTTCCAACATGAGACAGAGGACAAAGAAAGCTCATTAGCTGTGTTTTAAATTGATTGATGTTTTAGTTGGTGTGGGATTCTCCTGGAAATAAATGCAAAATGGAAAATATACCAAACCCTATCACTGGAGAACATACCTGATAAGAAATAAGAAATTTTCCCTATTTACTTAGGGCATCTATATTTTCTAGGCACTCCATAGTACAAAACAAGTGTGGTCAGGCTGGAACTCTTGAAAGGTTCAAGAAAACAAAGAGAGAAGATCTGTAGTGTATTCAAGGAAATAAAGAGGAAAGATAATTTCAGATTTGTGGGACTCACCACAGCTGGGAAATTGATTTCAAAACATTGCAGTGTTCAGAACCACCAGACATATTTGAAGATCTGGGTCCTTGTCCTTTACCTGAGCCTGCCACAGGAAGGTGTCAGCTACAAAGTGTGATGAGTTCTGCCAGGTTCTCTGCAGCAATAAAGTTCACTGGGCACTCAGCTCATTTCTCCTGTGGCATATGCATACGTGGACAGCATTGTTTTGGTGCAGCATCTGAAAGCAAAACATTATCCAAGAAAGAGAGGCAGGAAGGGAGAAAAGAAGGTTAAAAAGGAATGGTATTCAAATGACCAAACTGAATAAAATTCAGCCTACTTACTCTTTGATGCTGCAATGGAGGAGAGGAAATCAAAGCCATCAGGACATATTAAGGAATGCCAAACACTACAGGAAGCAAAACATTTCATCGTAATCAGTGTCCACTTGTTTCCTCCTGTGCTGCGCGTTAAAAAGGAGCTTTAAAGGCAGTTCTACTTCTGCAGCTTTTCTTCTTGTCTTGTTTCGGCTCTGTCCTCCCTGCACTGCACACAGGTGGTGCTGCTTACTGCTGATGGAAAATAACACATCCTGCAAGGTTTGTGATTTCCTGAGGATGCATCTTCTCTTGCTGCCTGCACAACAAGATGCACGTGAGAATTACCTCTGAGGAAGGCAACGGCTCATCTGTGTCACTGCCACGTCTGCCTGTAGCTGAAAGGTATGCAGGACTTGCTGCAAACTTAAAAACCATCTCATTTCAAAGGCCATAAGATCAAAAATTCAGATTTTGTCGGGAATTGCCAAAGTGCTGCTCAGTGCCCCAGCAGGCTCCTCATCTGTGATACCCAGGAGCCGTGAGCAGCTTAACTCATGGTGCTGTTTCAACAGACATACAAAACCAGAGACCCAGCCAGCTGCAGCAAGACATAATAAAGATATTGAGTTTGCATACAATCCTCAAAAATTTCCTCAAAGGATCTTCAGTTTATTTTCTCACCTCAGTGTAAGGCTGAACTTTAACAAAATGGCTGCCAAAGGGGTGATTTAGCCCTCAGCTTAGCGGGGCTGTTGTGATGGATAGTGGATACTATTTCCACAAAGAAACAGGACCTTGATTTTTAATCAGCTATGTAAACTAATAGAACCTCGCTCAAAATATTTTTGGCCCTTCTTTTGTGAGCAGATTCTCCACAGCAAGTAGAAAAACACATCCTATACGTGACTTACAATACTACTCTTCTTCTAAGAAGACAGTCACACCGAGTCCAAGCACAGCAGCATCTTCACAGGTTCAAAAGCCAGCAGCCAGATTGAGGCTCTGCTGAAACCTGACCCATAAAACAAAGGGCAGTTTTATTTTCCAGATTTTTCAATAAAAACTTCAAAGTTATTTTAAGTTTCAAGAATGCAAATAAAGAGACAAAGATTAAGATTTCAAGACTTTTTCTTGAAGCAGTAACTTAAAGGGCACTTCATTTCTTCAACTGAAGATCCAGAATCTGTTTCCCAATAATTTTTTTAAAGAAAAAAACTTTGGGATTTACTTAAAAATAATTTTCTGCACATAATCTAAAAAAAAAAAAGGAAAAGTGTAGTCCTTGGCCATCAAGACAAGGCCAGTTTCTTGAAAGTTCTTAACAAGATTTAACAATTGTGAGCAGTCCTGTAGTTCCTAGTCAGCCACATTAGCTTGCTCTCCTCCTCCAGGAGAAGTACTACATCCCTGGAAATGGCAGACACAATTGCAATTCAGAAGAACATCAGTCAGCGAGACACTCAAGTACATACTTGAGTGCTATTAGCATAATTGGGACACAAGTGTATGATTGAAGTTAAGTATGATTAAAGTTAAATTTCTTTAAGATAAATTGATTAATGCAGATATTTAGGTAATTTTGAGCAATAAGGACAGCAAGTTTAAGCAATTTGTCCAAATTTGTGAGTGATTTTTACAGGAAACCACCATTTCTCATCTCACAAGTCCCAGTCTCAACCCCGTAAATGCCTAAAAACTTGTTATTCCACTCATGTCAGCCTTAACACTGCCTATTTTCTGCATATTCCCATGATGGTTTTGTAAACCTCATCAAGGGAAAAACAGGGCTCCTTAGGCTCAGCTTGAGGAGAGGACTGGGCTGAATGAGCCAAGAACTTCATTACTAAGAAGTTTGTCAGGGTAATTTCTGGACACTGGCGAGTTGAGACACCAAAGGTGTGTGCCTGGCTCTCCTATAAAGTCAGGAGAGAAGCAGGGGTTGAGCCTTTGTGCCTCTTATCCTGTGTACACAGAATCCAGTGCTGGCTGTAGGCAGTCAGGAGCTCCCAATACAACAACCAAACCCCCAGAGAAGAGACCAACCCACCACAGTCCTGTTCATTAATTCACAATAACTTCTTCCTCTTCTTTGCAGTCTGTGATTAGAATTTGAAAATCAAAGCCATTAACCTCCAAAATGCTAAAATGACAGATACTTTGTGAGCAAACAATGGGTCTCACCCCCTTCAGAATTCACCAGAGACAAACACAGCCTGGCCTCCAGCCCAGCTTTATTTGAGTCTTCCACATGATATCCACTTTGGTGATGTGAAGCTCTGCTGGATGGCTTCAAATTTGCCTCCAGACTGTTACTAATTGTTCTCCTTTATTCTTTCTGCAGAGTTAGCAGAGACACACCGGCAGTGTGCTGGCAGTGGAAGCTGCCACTTTGGGAAGAGTTCTGATTAAAATATACATTGCTTTGATCAGTGGCTTCCCTGTAGTGTAAGATAAACACCATCAGCAGTTTTGGTTGATGATCATTCGTGAGGCACATGCTGTGAAGTTACTGCACTACATTAAGCAAAAGTTTAAAAGGAAATTATTGTAGCCAGCTAGGACTTGGAATTATCCTGAGACTGGAAATCTTAAAATCTAAACCAAAGCAAACCAGCACTGCCTTCCCTCCTCTGTCAAGTAGGGTCTTCCACAATGGCAAGTCTAAGAGATTAGGGCTGAGATTTTTATAGCTGGACATTCATGTCAAAGGTATGTTTCATAACTAATTTAATGCTTTATGTCTTTTCATTCAGCACCAGAAATCTCACAGATTTACACCTCACTTTGGATGGTGAAGCTTGTTTGAATCTCCCAGCTGGACCCTGGAAGAGCTGTCTGAAGAAGGGCAGCAATGGTCTTTATGTCAAGATTTTAAATGCTACTTTTCCCTCTTTTTTTCTTTTTCTTCTTGCCTTTTTTCCTTGTGAAGCCAAAGTGATGTCTAATTACAGGAAACTAGTATTAGCACATATAGCCTTCATGGAAATTGTTAGGGTTTTTTTTTTCTGTACTACAGCTTTGTACACAAAATTTAAGTTTTGGGGTGAATTTGTTTAAAATTTTCTACTGCTCGAGGTCTACATTTCTAGGGGAGAGAATGCAAAAAAATTACATTATTAAATTTGGCAAGAGAGTGGAGAGTGGCTTAATGATACCACTTAGAAGCTCATAAAAGAAACACAGGCATAAGAGGAAAATGTAGGGTTATACTCTGATTTGTAAAATGGAACTTCTAATGACATTTTATTATTTCCTAGGAGAAGGGCAATTTCTCTGCTCGGGGTAGGAACCAGCCCATCTTTCCTTTTGCCATCCCTAGAACTGGGCCAGATCCTCAGTAAATACAAAAAGGTTGAGCATCCCCAAATCCAGTGAAGCTGCCCTAGATGAGATCCAGGTGATGGATTCTCCCACTCCCTGCTAAAGTGGGGGCAGTGGGGGCTGCTGTTGAGCATGGCCCAGTGGCATCAACACCTCTGTGCACCCCTGCTCTGACCATTTGAGGGCCTTTTGTAATAAACATGCCATTAAACTGTTTTACAAGCCAGGTCTCACCCTGCTCTCCAGCTTTTTCTCATTAAGGACATTGCTGCTTCAAGGAAGTTCAAGCTGCAGCACATTTCACATCTGCATTCCTTGACGTGTTTTGAAATTATTTTAAAATAATTGGGAGAGGAGGACCAGGTCTGGGGGGGGGCGAGGGGCTGAGTGCTTCAAAGAGAAAGTAGATCAGTGTACAAGCCCCAAATGACATAACTAGCCCCACCAAGGAAATAAATTAATTTGTTTCCCAATGGCTTATTTATATAACCCTTTAATTATAGCCAACTGTATCACCAGTATTATACCATGGGAAAATGTAAAACTGTTAAGCAACCTGCGACTCCGCCCTCCCCAGACTGACAGCACAATCGTTAAGCAACAGCTACATGCTGGGACATCACCTTCTCTTTTGTCTTTCAGAGGTATAGTTCAATAAGGTGGCTATGAAAATGTGACGTCAAACCTAACTCCTTTTCTGGGGCTTTTGTGTGCTCCTAAACTCTACCTCTCTTCTGGGCTGTAAAAATGGGACAGCATTTGACCTGCTTGAAGCACAAAAAGGGATATTGTTCAAAAATTTGCTGTTTTCCCACTCTGACCCTGAGTCTTAATCAGCCTGAGTCCTGTAAACTACGGGTGCTGCCCAGCCTGTGCCGGCTCCTCAAATGTGGCAAGTTTAGGTGGTTCTGTTGACTTCAATTAAAGCTTTTCTAATTGTTCCTAATTCTGCAGGCACCAGCTGAGCCCCTGGCTTTTGCCCTACAAAGGGCCAGTGTGTTAAAGCAGCTCTCTGCAGCTCTCAGGGCCCCATGAGCGCCACCCATTAGGAGTCATTAGAGCTGCCCACAGTGCCAAACAACATCTCAGCAGTCACAGGGAAGATTTTGCAGGTGAGAAATCTCATAATGTTCTGAAACTGAAATATTCCAAGCTGCTGTTTCAGTCCACATTCAGTCTACTTCAGAAGACAGGAAAAAAATATTTCACAGCTGTCTGTGGATGGGGACAGTGCTCTCCCTTCAACTATGGGGCTGCAAGAAGGCTTTTGTTATAAAGGATGGAAATCCTTCCTAAGGTTTTTATGTTTGGATTGTCTTTCTGTACTTGCATTAGTGGAATCTTTCACATACCATGATTTTCTCAGGGAAGGGGTAAGCCTTGGTGGCTCAGCAGCACTGTAATATGAACAGCTTTATTTAGGGACAAAGATAATTCATCTTAATAATGCTAGATTTACCTACAGAGATGTATATTAATGCCCTATAAATGACCAAATTAGAACAGATTAGCAGGGAGGCTTTGGAACTTCCATCAGTCAGACTCTATCCATCAAGCTGGTTATCCTAAAGATAGGCATCATTCCCACCACGTGTCAATAGGTTCAGTGCAAGGGCTGTGCCAGGTGTTTTGGGAAGGCCTTTGATTAGGAGAGTCTTTCCAGGCTCTGTACTCAAGAATATCTCAAGGATACTCTGTTCAAAGTTCAAAAAGAGCTAAACAGAAAGTGCATGCAGGAATTACCCACAAGAAAAAGCCTGAATTAACTTGCTAAGTAATCCTTTCTTTGTATTTATATGTAATTTAAAGATGGCATGAAGTGAATTTTAGCAAACCATTCCTGCACAGAGAGATGAATCAATGCTCTATCTTCTCCACCCTTTGAAGCAGCATTTCACCGGCCATGTCTGCAACGCCTGAGGATGGCCTTTAGACTGAGTTTTGTCTGAAAAACAGATCAAAAGAAAATTGGCCAAGTCCTTCAAAAGGCAGGTGCTTTCCTCCCCTTTCTCACAGAGCTGCAACAATGAAACAAGGCTTAGAGTAAGAAACATCTTCTCTAATTCTGTATAAATGTTTTGGCTCACAATCTCTGTTTTCCAGATGGGAAGAGCAGGTTACCCAGTTCAAGGGAGCTTAATGATTTCAATCTCAGTTCTGAGCTAAGAGTGGGAAAAAATGAGGATTTCAATAAAAAGTGGAGGTTTTGTATTATGCAGAAACTAAACTATTGAGCCTCAGGCTAGCTGCTAATATACCAGAGGCATTTTATCTCATGGTTTTATTATAACTGAAGAGAGATAGGAGATGATTTTAAAACCTTAGCTATGGCTGCAATAAATAAATAAATACATTTCTAGCCCTCACGGTGGTAGAATAATGCCACCAAATGTGAGCAGGGTGTATCTACCCTAAAAGCCTGAAAACAAGAAAAAATAACAAGACAGCAACGTTCTTGACCAGCGTGCTGTAATTCTGTGATTTGTCATCCAGACCTAATTAAGGCTTGCAACAATGAGATCTATACGGACCCATACACCTCTTGCTGACATTTCAGATGCTATCCTTACACAAAACACAATAACTGTGTTGAGATGTAGAGGATAAGACTGGTCTGGAGGAAGCACAATACTGTTTGAAATCCAAAACCCAAATTCCTGCATCTTTACAAAAGTTTAGTTAATATATGCTTATATATTTTTCTCACAAAATATCCTTTCCTGATTTTGGCTGGAGATAGGACAGTAGTTTGACAAAGAGTATTTCCATGTTGTGTTTAGCTCAGCAGAAGCCAAGACCTACAAGAAATCTCTAGGGAAAACAGCCTTTCCTCCTTTCACTGGTTGGTTGTCAGTCTTCTTTGGGGTTCCCTGATGATTCTCCATGGACTTAGCAAAATAAAATCTTTCACTGTACTTGAAAGTCTTACTTAAAAAAAATGTTCTCATTCAGAAATGCAAGACCAAAAAGCTGAGGCTCCCCAAGCCTCACAGGTTAGTCTAGACTCAGCTGGCTGGAGCTCTGCAGCCTTGTGAGCTGCTCTTTAATGGGAACATCCTACTGGAGAGCCTTGGTCTGCATTAGCATTTATTTCTGCACTGTGGCTCGGTTGCCTCATTGCATCTTGCAATAGCCAGAACTGAGTGGGAGCTGTGAGCAGACAATTGGCAGGCAGATGGGNAAAAAAAAAAAAAAAATCTATCAGAAGACCTGGAGAGACATTATCACCTGGAAAACAAGGACATGGTCTGGAACTGATTTCCATTCTCCCTGATATTTCTCAGCAGAACAAAACATCTGTGAGCTGGATTGCTATAGACAGCTGGTTCTGGAGAAAGGCTGGAATTCACCGCACCAAGACATAACCTTCTCCAGTGGGAATAATACCACCACAAAACACATCAAACCAGAATGGTTCTTGCAACTGTTTGCAGTTCAGGAAATCAATGTGCTGCACTCCTATTTGTAACCAATATAATTTTATCTCCACTCTGTGCCCACTTTCTGGTAATGCAGCATAGTCACGTTGCTGACAGTGTGTGCAAATGGGGATTTATGGTCCTCTGTGCTATGGCTAATGAAGTTAACAGGGAAAAAGAAAACCAAAACCAAATTCTGTATCATAATTATTTGGGTTATGCAGCTGCACAAATGATGCATGGAAAAAAAAGCCCTAAACTTTTATAACAAGAAAGAAAATGGAATCATGGTGACTGAAAAGTATACAGTTAAATTCTGCAAGAAGAATTTTTTCAGTGGAGGAAAGCCAAAATTGAATCCCTGTGGGCAAAATTTACCAATAAATAGATTTTTTTTAAAATTTACAGAGAAAATTTTGGCGTTTTCAGTTACCTCATGAAAAATTAAAAAAAAATAGAAATGAAGGAGCACAGGCTCTTTCCTGTGAACACCCATCTTCAACTGAGAGGTCCATTTTCTGATCAAAATCAACAAATGATTTTGAGCAGCCTAGGACACTTTGGCTCCATGGATATAGATGAGGCACCACTGGCAGCTCCTATTCCCTGTGTGAGTTCTTTCTATAGCCCAGGCTCCAAAGGGAGAGCCCATCAGGAGCTACCTGGAAGCCGGTGGGACGGGTACTTACATGTGACGAGGCTGTCCCCAGTGCAGCATTTGCTAAAGTATTGAAGTTTGTTTTTTTCCCCTGAATCCTCATTGATCCCATAGCAGAAGTGTTTACACTGACAGCCCATTCCTACCAGCCAAGGATCTGGCCTTATTTCAGCCTCCCTGACTTATTTTTTGGCCTGTTCCTGCAAGCGGGTTGGGAGAGTGCCAGGGCGGGGGTGAATGGAACAGCATTCCTGGGCTCTTAGTAGTGTTGACCATTGTCTTGATGTGAATGCATAAAAACCTTCAAAGGCAGAAAGGTGACTCCCTGTCATGTGCAACGCTCCTTGGAGTCCTTTCAAGGCAGAGATGATCAGCATAGTCTGTCCCTGAACTCAGGACATGCCGCTGTCTCCCCTGAACGGGCGATGGAGATTATTGTGGTGAATAGTAACAGTAGATGAGGTGCTATCTTCCCCTTTAAATTGAGCCATTCAATTTGTCATGAATGGCTGAGTATTCCTTGCTGGCATCTGGGACTTGGATTTCAGCGCTGGGAATAGAGTGAATAGGATCAATGATGAAGCTGAAGTACAAAAAGAAGGAGCAAAAAAGGGCAAAGGACTAAAACTGATAGAGACAAGCAATTACAAGGTGTATTAATGTACGCTGGGCTAGGCTGGAAAGAGGGAAGAACTTATTGTTATTCTGGGGGATTTTTTTTCCATGGAAGATAAAGGGGTTGGGAAGTGAATATTTGTTATTCGGGCAAAGCCGTGGCTGCAAAAAATAAAGAGACCTTTTAGAACATGGCAGCTGCTGCCTCTGAGCCCGGAGTGTGGTACTTGATACTCCAATCTCCCCTCCTAGGGCTTTTGGGCCAGCTTTTGAGAACTGCACGGAAGGCATTCAGAGGGAAGACAATGGCAAATGTCAAGAAGGAGAGAGGAAACCTCGAGTTTAAAAGACTATTGAGTGACAGGTGGGTTAGATCAAAGGCAGACATTTACCAGGTATTTATAATTGCAATGCTAATCAGGTTAATCATAGAAAGCAGAGCCCAAGGGCGGATGCCCAGTCAGTCTTAAAGCACACACAAATATATATTTAATGCACACATATACATAAAAAGCACACATATGTATGTATTGTACTTCAAAAGCCATTCGATCAGTCACTGCCACCCATTCTCATTTTTTTGCTGAGATTTAAAGGAAAAGAAGCTCTCTGCAGGCAGAGAATCTGAATGCCTTTTTGCTGCTAGAGCCAGTGAGATGTTTTGGAGAGAACACACAAGATGGGGCTCATGGATAAATCACTGGGAAAAAACAGTCAGAATTTGTTTCTTTATAAAAAGGAAACAAATCCCCCAAAATCTGCCCAGCAAGACTGTCTTTGTTTTCATGGATTTTAACACAGAGAAAGGAGAATCCTTACTAAAGGATTTTTGAACACAAATTTTTATCTTGATAATTTGGAGGGCTGGATTTTCCAGGACCTCAGTACCAGTTACACAACCAAATGAGCCTCAGCTTTTCTAAAGGCTGCATGATTTTGCAAACATGGGCTCAACTCTGAGCATTTTGCTTACCAGCCCTTTTCAATCTTATCTCTCTCACCGACATGCTCTCTCTTGTTATCATTCTTCCACCCATTCCTTTCCTATGCCACACACAGATTTCAAAAAACAAAACAAAACCATTTCCTATGGGAGTCTCTCCACACTCATTTTAAGCAAAGGCCGTTTTTGTTCGCCCTCTGTGGTGTGCAGCAGTCCCAGCTGTGTACTGCAGCAAGTACAGCTACAGCAAGAATTAACTGTGTCTAGAATAATTCCTAATACCACAGCTATGTCTGATTTTACCAGCAAAACCAGTCCAATGTCCTGCACTCCCAGATCTAGAAAAAGAAATGTTACATACAACAAACTACCACCCACAAACTATTAATGAGAGAGCATAGCAACACTGACTAATTGTGTACACATCCAAATCTCTTCTCCCAAAGACTGCCAGCAACAGAACGTTTTGTCCGTAAATCAATAACACAAGCACTAAATCTTACTACATGTCTGGACTAATTCCTGAAATTATAGGGTCTCTGTCAATAGTTTTAGGAACATGTACTACAAATAAAGACAACTTTTGAAAATGATACTAATTATCTGGGAGGCATCAGGTCTGTAAGAAAAGATGGTTCTGGTCATGGGCTATAAACTCTCTAGCCAGCCACCATCAGAAAGCAGTTTCCCCCATATATAGCCACAATATTCATACTTTAATAACAAGAATTTTCCTTCTTTTGTGCTAGGTCCTGTAGAGATATTAAATGCCCACCACACGGGCAAAGGATGCTTATGTTGACAGTGAATTTGTTGCATGCCCACAGCCAAGAGCTGGGATTAGATCCTGGGCTGTGGCTTCCCAACCTCCGTCCTGCCCATGGGGTTGGAGATCCTGGAAGGGCAGCCCAGCATAGAGCAGGAGAAGGATGGGGTTAGGTCACAGCCTGAGGACTGCCCAGAGGCTGCGTGGGCAGGAGCGCATGCAGCACAGACGCACAGTTTTGGGCAAGTCCAAACAGCCTCTGCAGAAATGCTTGTTGTGATACTTCCTTTTGCAGAACTGGAAAGAAGGGGAATGGTGGGGGAAGGGCAGAGAAAGACACGCACCCGCACACAAACCAAAATTAATTTCTGGTGTTTACAGTGAAATCACAGCAAAGGTCTTGTGGGTTCCCTTATTACCTCGAGCCAAGGACAAGTGAAGGTACCATCTCTCTCTATCTATCATTTTCATGCACCATTTTTCACAGGGGGTTCATCAAGAACACAGATCAGATAATACAAATACCAAAACCTGAGTATAAGGGTCTGTTTCAAAATCTTTTTCAAATTAATGCAGCTGTGTTTCTACATGTCTTTGCTAAGTGAAGGCCTGTGTCACCATTACATTGCAAATGAAACAGGACTTTAAAAAGTTAAAAATGGGCCAAAACCCATAATATGCCAGTTTTTACCTGGAACAAGATTAGGCTGACATTCAGAGGTTCAGGTCTGAGATAAAAGTTTGGGTGTGTCGGCATAAGCATCCCATGAACAACTGAGACAATATTCAGCCCCAACAGCTGAAAGATTGCAAGTTCATTTGGAGGCAGTCTGGCCCTGCAAGGGCTCTGCCATTTTGGACAGCATCCAAAAAGCAAGCAAAAAGAGGCCCCTGGATTATTAAAAATTATTATTATTATTATTTTTATTATTATCCCACTGTGGGTTCGAAACAAGTTCAAATCTGGGCAGATATGCTGAAACAAAACCACCCTTCATTTTGGGAGTAGGGAAGATATGAAACTCGAGTTTGGCCCTGTCATTACTTTAGTGATATCTTCTAAAAATGAATTAAGAATTACAGCAACCTCTTACCTTCTCCCAGCAAACAAAAATACTGCTTCGATTATTTTGCAGTAGCTGAAAAGGTGAAGGCTTTTTAAACAATGAACAGGTTCAATTACAAAAGCTCAAGATTATTTTGCCATCTGCTGATCTGCTGGATCACAGAATCTTCCACGTGCAAACTTATTCTCTTCTACTGTACCACCCTGCATAAAGGAGCCACTCCTGGGATGAAGCTTCTGCTTCTGTCAGGACATCAGAGTGTCCTTGAAAAATCAGTGTTCCCTGACCATTTGAATTTCCTTTCACATAATTGTCAGGACTTCTCCCTTCAAGTTATTTTGACTTTTAGTCACTCTTCTGGTCATTTTCAAGTGTTTTTGCGAATAAGACACTGAGAGTGTGGCTTATTTTCTCCCCTCCTTTATTTTACATCGCTTCTGGAAGGGAAAAAATTTTTTCTGGCTTAAGGCTGCAGAGAGGATGAAAAAAAAATCTGGAGCTGAGTAGATTTTGCAATTTTGTTTCCCATCTCAACCACAAGGTAGAATACATATATGCTTCTGCACCACCTTCCTGAACATAGTCCCATGTATTATTCTGCTAGAAGGTTGCATAACTTCCAAACTTCTATGTATTAACCACTGCTCAGTTGTAGGGAGGTGAAGGGTCACTGAAGCCTCAAGCAATAATTGATATCAACTCCCTTTTATTTCTGTTTTTATACGGCACGGTTATAACCACTGGGCAGAGAACCAAAACTTCCTAATAAAGAGGACTGGAGGAAAATTTTCTTTGTGCTCGAGTGCACAGGTCAGTCCTTCAAAGAGGTGACACCTCACAAACCTGGTGTAACAGGAACACAGGGAGGGAAGGCAAATCTGGGTGCTTCTCTTCTTCCCCCAGTTCCCTCTGCCTTGGAGTTTAACATCACTATTGGCCTTATAGCACCTCCTGAAGCCACAAACATTGGCCTTATGGCACCTCCTGAAGTCACAGCCAGTTGTGGTTACAGCCTACATCCCCCTGCTCATGATCTCTCATTTCTGCTCATCCAGACAAACAAAACCGATTATGCAATGACTTTTGGAACTTCAAAAAAAAGAACTGAGTTCCCAACTTCTACAAGCTTCCCGTGCATCAGTGGGCACCTCCTGGCTGAAAAGTGACTTGCTGAAGAGACACAGAACTCCTGTTCCCTCCTGTGTGCTGTTATTGCCACAACTGTGTGTTTGTTACTGCCTCAGTAGCCCTCCCCTCAGTGCATGGATGGAAATGAGGTGGCCCAATGGGTAGGATGCTAATCAGCCTTTCTATTCAGCTGTGACTCTGTGAACTCTGCAGAGCCCTGCAGCTCAAAGGCATGACTGTGTATCAGACAGACATCCCTGATCCAGCTTGCTCAGAGGTGGCCGTGCCACTGTGGCTCTCTGTCAGTGGCACTTGGCCAAAAAACCCTGCAGCTCCCAGTGAACCTCTCCCCAGATCTCGATTCCTGTGTCACCACACCCAAGAAAGGCAATTTAAAGACAGTGCAGGTGTGGTAATGCCTGCCAAGCTCTTGACTGCATTGCCAAGCATTGCCAGTGCCCATCTGCTGTGACAGATGCAAAACTTTAAAATTCATGAGATCTTACCATGACTGAACAGTCTCTTAAGGGCTTTTGACTAAACAGAAGATCCAGATAGCGAGGAAAGAGGAAATTCCTTAATTCTGAGGTATTTCAAGTCTGGAAGAAACTTCTGGTTTGCTTTAAGGTCAAGACTGTCCCATTATATATGCCAAAAAAATTCTCAACCCTGTGTGTTACAAAGAAGGGATATTTCACTCAGCCTTGGCTTATCTTGCTCTGCCTTCCTCATGACCATCATCAGCACCACTACAGCTGAATGTTGTTTCAGCAGGAACTGTGGGAGACAAGTGTAAGAGCTGGAGTGATCAGGAATAGAGGGAGTGGGAAAGGGAGGAAAAGAAGGAGGAGGAGGAGGAGTGGGATAAACATGTGGATAGTGGGAATCTGGAGAGCAAGAAGTAGAAATTCAGGGGTGAGCTGCAGCTGTGAGAGAGGCTGGAAACCCGGCTGGAGGGACGCCATCTGCTTGAGGGCCACCAAGCCTTGGAGAATTCCATTCTCTGAACCAGTGGCAAACACCAACTGCCTGATTTAATTAACTTTTCTGTCATTAGCATGCATCAGCAAGGAACAAGGAACACACACTCCATCGTGTGATACATTCCTGTTGTGTCCATGGTATGCACAAACATAAAGCTGTTGGCTCCCTGAGAGGTAGGACACAGAACTCCCATCCTACCCACTTTGAAAAGTGGGAAAGAGAAAACCTATTTTTTATTTGCTTCTTGCCTTTTATTTATTTGCTTTTCATTCTTTCCCAGGCACTTTCTTCCTTCTAGGTCAGCCAGTTTAAATTGGAGCCTGTAGCAAGAGATCCATTTCTCACCAAACAAACTTCTCTACAGGAAAGCTCATGCCTTTAAATATATTTTTGGGCAAATTTTCCCTCTCCTCCCCCTGTCTGAATTTAGTTGTTTTATTTGTCAGCTGATAATATGGACAAAATTGTGTCTCTCCCCTACACGGGAAAGTCAGTAAAAGAGCTTCTCAGGAGGGGCTGGAGCAGCTTGGGAATATGTCTACCTTGGCAGGAAAGTTCCAGTTCCTCCACTTTTTGAGGCTTAATAAATTCCTGCTCTCTTCAGTAATAATAAAATAAAATCAGTCTCCTGGGGAAGAATCCACTCCAACAGACTGTACTATTTCAGTCGTTCTGAGCTTTCATTGGTGGGAGGTATAAAAAAATGGGATGATAAACTCTTCCCAAAAAAAGATAAAAATAAACCCATCCTAAAAATGGGTTTCATCCTTCTCCCCAGTCCTTGTATGGAGTTTCTGTAATGGATGATTAGTGTGTGGATGGGAATCTGTGCTCAGTTAAGAGCCCTGAGTGTCCTCAAGGCTCTCCAAGTACCAAAGGTAGAGATTTGAAGTAAATGCAGTATTCCAGGATTATAGAAGGTATACATTGGATTTATACTCTCCATGGATCCTTCATGGTAGTTTTTAAACACCTTGTGGTTCCACTGCCACATCTATTTTGCACACATTCCTGTAGGAAATCCAAGATTGTATCTCTGCTCTTCCCATATCCCACCGCCCAGGTGAGTTTGGAAGGAAATGGAAGAAGGGTGTTACACTCTGCACAGACCAAGGATGTTTTTGTGTCTGAAAGCTCACATTGTTCCCAACTGCCTGAGTGAAAAATCTCCAACAGTTGGAAAAAATCCATAGGTTTTTCATCACAGAAACCCTGACATTTCATAAAGATCTCCACACTTACAGTGTTGTTGAAGCATTTTATGGAATAGGCAATTATTGTTACTGGGCAAGAAACTGATTCTCTTCATTCACTGACAAACTATGATGAGTTAATCTGAAATACAAACACAGAGTAACTATTTCAAGAAAAAAAAAAAAACAAACAAACAAACAAAAAGAAGACAGGAAAAAAGTTCAGTTCATAACAAATGATATGTTACAGTCAACCTGACATGGAATACTGCATTTTAGAGATAGCATTTCACAAAGTCATTTCAAAATCCGGTTGAAAGAGCAATTTTCCTGGAAAATAAATTTTACTTATATATGCTAGTAAGGCTTAGGTAAATATACCAGTAACTGCTTGTGTTTAAATAGGGAAAACATGCAGAAAGGGCATGTTACCTTTTCATGAGTGGAGGGCATGGGCAATGCACCTCCTGTTCAGCTGCAGCATCTTGTACAACCCCACTCCCACCAGGCACAGGAGACATCCAGGACATTAAAAATGCACCTTTGGAGCTACACTAAATATGAACCTAAACTTCAAAACTGGAAGTATTGCCTCAGAAACTAAGAGGAGGACTAAGAAATTTACAAACCAGACCATTTCCCCTCTTCTGAATTCCAGCATATGAATTTCTGTGAATCAAACCAAGTCAAAGGTTAAAAGAATTGGAGGATATTGGAGAGCACTACTTAATGTCAGTTTGGCCATTAAACTTCCTAAATATTGCATATTTGTGTATGAACAACCAGTATGTTTAAAGATAATGAAATATATGCTGAGAAGGAGTACAGCTGCCTTAGTAGGTGAAGTCAATATTATGAGTATGTCAGTAATGAAAGACTGAAGCTAATACTCTTATCAATTGTTTCAAATCCAGACAAAATCCTAAAATAATAAAGGAAGCACAGATCTCCACTATAAACACATTTATTATTTCCATATGGTGTTTGTGTGTGTTTGTACAGTATAGGCAACCGAGCTCGCCTTCACAAATTGGAAATGTTTCGCATTCCATAGACACAATGATTGCTCACATAAGAGGCCTCAAGGTTTGTTTTCTGACACACTGGAGAATCCAGGAGCCTTGAGAAATTCTGTGTGATCTGTTTAACAGTCCCTCCTCAGGGCTGGGTGACTGGGGCAGGATGTTTGTGCCAATGTCCCTGGGCCAAAGCCCACTGCGGGCTGTGGGGCCAGGCCCCTGCAGGACTACAGGGACATCCCTGTTCCCATCCACGGCCATCAACACCTCCAGGAGGACTCTGGGGAGCACTGGCACAACTGAGATCTTCAGCTGACCAGAATACAGGGCAACCATTGTGTGAAAGCTGCTGGTACTGATCCATGGGATCCAAGAAGGCTGCTGAAGCCCAGGAGTTGACTTCTAATGCCTAACGAAAGAACTCACATCCAGGTTTTAGCTGCTTTTAGACAATAATACCTCATTGGTTTTACTTCAGCTTGAGCTCTCTAAATCACATTACTGATCCAGACAACACTACAAGGAAAAAGTATGGATACACCCACACCAATAACATGGGATAATGAATGGCTCATTGGTGAGCAGTGCTGCTTTTGGTGATGAAAGACCTAGCTTTTGTTTATAATGAGATGTCTTCACAATGGCTAAGGGATGAAAAGTAGAACTTGCTCTTTTATGCTCATGTGTATTGCAGCCTCTTGTATTCTTGGATCTGCCTTAGCTACATGGCCCCCCATCCGTGGATTTGCTATAAATAATCTACTCAGCTAAATGCTTTGGAATCAGATGCCACACAAGAAGGGCTGTGTAAGAGCAATAAATATTTTTAAAGTAGATATTTAACCTCATTCTCAGGAGCAGCAAAGAGCTGTGTGTTGCCATCCCTTCAGACCCTGAAGACAGAATGCACCAGCACGATGCTCTTTTAACTTCTCGGGACAAATAAAATATTTTTTTGGCTATAAAATTTAGCCTAACAAATTTCTAAACTTTTAAGAGGTCTAAATATTTTCTGATACAGTATTTTCTATGTGTGTGTGCAGAGTTGTGAATGCAAAGTAACCAACCACCTTTTTGAATGTGTAAATGAGCAAAGCAGCTTTGGAGGATTCTCCTGTAACCCTTTTCTCCACCTGCCTCTGGATCCTTTCTCCTTTACTACCCGAACATCCCTCTAGGGCAGAACTTTGCAAATGCCAGTTACTCTTGTGGGAGAAAGGTTTTAATGGAACAGGAAATGAACCATTTAACTACAAGGTCTTAGCACATTTCTTTCAAACATTTAGCCTTCTACTTTAATGATTTAGTTGGGTTTTTTCCTTCAATAACTTATCTTCCTAATTCTTCTTATTTTTGTTATTTTTTCCCCTACCACTCATAGTACTCACTTTTAAACTCTTACTTAAAGTTACAACCAGGCAGTAAGGTATTTTAGATTTTTGCCTGATTTCAAAGATTGTTTTAACCTTTTTGTCACTGCTCTTGCTCTGGCACCTGCTGATCTACCCACATATCGCAACACTGGAACCAGCGGGAACTCAGGACAAGTGACTGATATGCTTAAAGCATCACAGCAGAAAATGGCACCTTTTAAAAGTGGGATTTATCCAAATACTGCCTTGCAACAGTAAAATAAAATACTTCCAGTAAGACAGCCATGAGATTCATGCTTTGAAATCACAAGCAAGGGCATCACTCCAGGGCTACTGGCTGTGGTCACATGAATCTCTTAGAGCAGTCAGGGAGAAATAATGTACAACTTCCATCAAAGTCTCTTTCACCACCTTTCTACATGACCCTGGAAAACCCTGTTCATATTTAATTTTTTTTTTCCAAAAAGATTTCCAGCATAACAGAGGGGAGGTTTCACTTCCTGCTGGAAAGCTGTTTATTGTTTAGCCATTGGACTTTGGAGGTAAAGAAACCTGAATTTCATTTGACATTAATCAGCACAACTGTGGCAACAGAAGGATGCAGTCAGACTGATCGTGGTGGTGGTCTGACCCCGAGGGTGTAGACCTAGAACTTCAAAACAGTGGTTGATCTGTACTTGTGTCATTCAGACCTGATGACCACATTCCTTTAAGATCTTCCTACACTGATCCTGTTGCTTAAAATTAATAACTGCAGCTTAAAGTAGTCAAGTCAGCCCAGTAGAGAGTTCTCAATTCTGACATGTTTATCTCCAAAAGTGTCTTAATCAAAAACCAGTCTCTGAAATCGAGAAACGTGCCTTCACTAGAAGCAGCAAGTGTTTCCCAAAGTTTGTTCAAGGGTTTAACCTACTCTTACTGAAACCTCCAGGAATTTTCCCATGGATTTCACAGAACCACAGAATTGTTAGTGTTGGAAGGGACCTCTGGAGACCAAGACCAACTCCCTTGCCAACTCAGGGTCACCTAAAGCAGGTGGCTTTTGAATTGGCTCTATTTGAAAAGGGTCAAGCCAAATATTTGAGGGGCAGCACAAGATAGGATGCAGTTTAGAAACCAGATGTCCAGGGAAGTGTGTGGAAACTGCTTGCATGCTTCACAGAGCAAAATCTAGCCTAGAATTTTCCTCACTTTGCATTAGAGCTGATAGGAATCTTTTCTGTCACTGCAGCTGCCCACGCAATAGACCTCTAACCATCAGAAATGGGTGCCAGGGATGAAGCTTGCGAGTGTCAGGGGCTTGCTTCAAAACATTTTTTAGAAATACAATTGTAAATCAAGTACTGTTTCCCTAAGATATATTAGTGAGAGAGGCTGGTGGATATTAACACTGTACTGCCAGAACACTGGCAGCTTGTAGAAAATAAAACTAGACAGATCTCCTTGGAAAAAAGTCCCCTTTCTTGAACAAAGTCCTCTTGGCACACTGGCATACCCTGAGCCTTAGCAAACAGAGAAAGAAATTCCCTTTTGCATTGGCCAAGATTTTGAGGAAAAAAAAGAACCCTAATACTCAAGGAGAGAAAGTGTACACTCAGATTGGTACAGGTACAGTTGTGCGTAAGAGTTGTCCTCAGAGACAGAAATTACGTCATAGTCTTCACCTTTGCAATTAACTTGAACCAAATTCCTGCTTCAAGATCTATTTTGCAGAAGTTGCCACTTGAGATAATTTGTGCACTGGGTAAGTGCATGCAAGAATTACAAACAATGAGCAAAGCAGTTGTGAAGAGGCCTAAGTGCAACCCTGGCTGGTTTGGCAGGTCCATCTCTGGGAATGTGTACTTGCACTGGTGGATAAAGGAGCAGGGGTTGGGAGAATTGCTACAGTGTGTGGTGAGGTGTGTGAGGTTTTACCAGCCTGACTGGAAAATCCTGGGTGATAAGTATGGTGGGCACGTGTATGACTGTGGGAGTAGATGCACCTGAAGGGACGAGAACTAGTGAGGCTGTAAAATACAGGTACTGAGGTGCTGAGTTAATGCTGGATGATTGGATTTCATTACCAGGAGCTGGAGTGCTTGGACATTGCTGCCTATAAAGGGGTGTTTGTATAAGAGAACAAGCCATGTTTCCCAATTTCTGCATTTTCGTCACAGTACATGCATTATTCTCTCCTGTACCAATGGTATGAAGTTCAGAATAAAGTTAAGATTCACACTTACCCCAGTTGTATAGCAGATGCCCACTCCACCTCTATTTTTATTCTTTGCCACTTATGACTTGATTCTGTTGGTGTGAAATACAGTGCAGTGCTGGGGGGAGGGACGGGGAGGGCAAACAAAGGACAGAACAGAGCCTGGATTTCCAAAGAAGAGAGAGGTTTTGGCTGCCACCTGACATAAGTAGTTGCAGCTGACAGCAGCTCAGACATGAGGATCAGCACTGGCAGGGCGGCTCAGCAGCTTCGCATCACTTGGTAGGGCTGCAGTGCTCAAATGATCGCCCAATTAGTGCCCCAGTGACAATGTGTGCAAATCCCATAGCCCCTGGCCAGAAGCCTCAGGCAGAGGACAATTAATGTGCCTACTCAGTTCCAGCACAAAAGAAATATGAACTATTTCTGACCTCTTCTCTCCTGTACTCCTGACCCGTGAACAGCCAGACAACTTCTGCTGATAATAGTTTATTTTTCACTAAGCAGAGACTCTGCTTCCTGGGCAGCTCGGTGCTACACACAGTGCTAGGTAGAAATAAAAATTACAGAACTTAGTCCCTGCTGCAGGATGCTGCTCCTGTGGCAATCTGGGAATGATTATTTGACACTTAAAAACTCATCACCATCATGCAGGGCATTTTTTTTCCTCTGAAAGGTGGCTTCCTCTGGACAGCATGTGAAGAGCTGAGGGGTCAAAGCACTAGGCAAAGATTTAGCACTCTCTGTGGGATTTTTATCAGTGGGTAACAGCAGTATCAGGCATTTACAGATGAGTAAACCTAACACAGAGCCTGGGTTCACACACACCACCAGGGACCTGCAGAGCCTTATGAGGTACCTGATTCATCTCAAATGGTAGAGAAGCAGAACAGGGGAAGTGCTCCTTTCCCTTTTTTCCTTACTTGCATTTAAATATTAGATGGGAAAGGATGACCAAATCCTTTTTAAAGCAAGAACTAGCAACAGTGCTGAAATAATTATCTGGGCCAGAATTGAGACATTCGGAGAGCTACAGAAACTCTTTGCCATTTTTACTGCACCCATGAAGCATAACTCCAGCTTGCCAAAACCCTTACTGAAATTCCTTTCTTTGCAATATTCCCAAAATATCAGCATATTCATACTTATTTTAAGCAAGCACAGAAACCCGATTCCAGCAGTAAAATTTTAGAGTTTGTGAGTGTGGGTCAGAGTTAAGTTTGTTCTCACACAGAAGGAGATTCTCACATGAAATTATGGAGCACAAATGTGGACAAAGAAGGCACAAAGCACAGAACAGCTAAGTCATTAAGGGTCAAGCCAGGGCTCTGGACTTTGGGAGCTCTCCTCATCCGTGAGGGCTACACAGCCTGAACTACACCATGTAGTAGTGTATTGGTAATGGTAATTACCAATAACATATTTTAAATATAAAATATTATAATGGTAAAGTAGCTGAGACCTCAGCCATTTTAAAGCTTCCCTCCTTCAAGCTTTACATTCATTAAATTTTAAGGACTGAAATGCTGAACTGGAATACATCGTGGCTGCTTTACAAGCCTAACATCAAAAAGGCTTGGCAGAGTCAGGGTCCACTCGCTCCCAGTGCCCTGTGGAGCTGCTAAGCTCCAGGGGGCTCCTGGACTCCTTGGCTGGACCACACAGCTCTTGCTGCTCGCTGTGGCTGCCAAGCTCCAAAGGCTCCCCTGTCTTGCAGGCATAACAAGAGTACCATTCCCTCTGAAAGTCCAGGGTAACAACTTCCAACAAGGAAATTCTCACCCAAATAGCTGTACTGAGGCCTGCATTCCCAGCTTACTATTTTGATAGAATTATGGCAGAGGTCATTTCACGTAAATGGGGTCTCACTCTTTCCACAGCAGCAGCAGCACTTGAAATTTGGTCCAAAGTGGTTAAAAGTGATAACATCTTTGTGGTTTGGGGTGGAAAGAAGTCAGTTACTATCTATTTCTATGTGAATGCTGAAGTTCCCACTGAATTTCCTGAATGAAAAGAATGCCAAAGACTCAGGAAACGCTACTTTTTTTGGTGTAAGAAAACTCCCGTAATTTGAAAAGTGTAGATGAGAGTTTGGAGGCAAAAAATCCAGAATTTTTTTTCTCCAACAGTTAATCAGCTTCAGAAGGAAATCTTACTGGTTTGAAAAAATGAGAAGGGAGAAAGGTGAGTTTGGATTGAAGAGTTTGTAGATATAACTCTGGACACACACCTCCACCCCAGATCTTCTGAGATGTCTGTGGGAGATGAATGTGTAGTGCTGACTGCCCGTCTCCTGTCCTAATTTGATTGAGCAGAGTGCTCACAAAGTGCTAACTGGAGCCTATTATTCAGTTCATCCGGCTCACACCTGATTCTCAGCGAGACGTCACCCTGCTTTAACACAATGAACTATGGTTTTATTGCCCTCCCCTATATCCTCCTCCCTCCAGCTTGAAAAGCTGCACTTCAATCAATGGCTGATGTCAGCATGGGAGTAATAATTTTCATTTAGGGCAGCAAGGAGGGACATCTGGACAGGCCAGGGGAAGGGGCAAGGAGTAAATCCATCAGGATGTGCAGACTACATTGCTATCAGAAGAGTGCTTGGTTTCAGGACAGCTTTTTAGTGTGGAAACATCCCAAATGCTCCTGCCCTCGGCTCAGTTTTCCTCTGAAGGACACAGAAGGGCCAAGAGAACTGGGACTGACAGCAAAGCAGGGGTAGGCGGTGTGTTTATAAGTGCAGAAAAAACAAATCCAAAGTGTGTGGTAGATGTTCAGGCCAATCCTTAAGGAAGGTGAGGGAGAAAGGAGAAAATCCAGTGTCCAGCACGAGGAGTGTGACCTTAGGGTAAGGTGGCAGCAAGTCCTGTGGTGAGTTCTGCCTTCAGGACAAACCAATGACATTTTGGTGTTCCACTTCCCCTCCCTCCAACACACTGATAACCGCAAACCTTTAATAAAAAATTTTTCCTCCCTGTTATTTGTCTGCCTTGAATTGTGACAGGTTTTTAGGGGACAAGGACCATTTGTATGTTACTACCTGGAGCTTTTAGGGCCAGCTGTAAAGGAATTAATAACTGGTAGAAGAAGGGTATTGAAGGGTACATCCTTCTAGTACTGATGTCCCACAGAGAATCCCAGCACATTCTCATCTCTATGTTTGTCAGCAATGAGGATAGAGACAATTTCTTTTTAAAAATTGCCTTTCTTTTGCAATTTCTAAAAAAAACTATAAATCCCCAAAGAATTCATGACATTGATATGAACAGGCACTTAAACCTTCCTTGAACTGGGAAGTTGGTTTCATGTCAGGAACAAGTGTGAGTTTTACTTGGGGCTCTGTTCAGCTTTCTGTGGTGGAGGCTTAATGCCAAAAACCTTTTCAGATGGAAGGTGCTATAATTCCAGCCACTGGACAAACCCATCACTTTTATTTGCTAAATTACTTCTGAGGGGAAATTCCATTTTCATGGAGAAACTTAAGCATTTCCACAGCAAAGATGACATTTCCTGGCAAAAATATATTTTCCCTAACCATGCTTGCTGTTCATCTAAAAGCAGAAAAATAAATTGATTTCTTTGCAAGAACTGGAAAAGAAATAAAGACGAGAGAAGCTTGCTTTTGGTTTTAGTTAACTGAAATAAAAATTATTTTGCACGGTTCTAGATTAGAAAGCAACTTTTTATCATCCAGAAAATACTCAGCTTTTGGTTGCTACAAATCAAGCTTTTCGCCCACAAAAGCCTGAGTGTTCCCTTGATTAAATACTGATGCCTTTAGGCACTTGGATCCCTTCTCCAACATGTCAGAAATCGATTATTTGGTTATCCTCTAATTTATTAAGCCTCACGTCTCTGATTCTGAAAATATTTGGGAGCTGCCATAATGCGTTTTGCACTGGCCAGTGCATTTTGCCCGACTCAGCCCAGGCACCTTGGCACCCCGAATCCATGTGCTGAATCCCGTTTAATTAATGTCCAGTGTACCGTGCCTGGGTGGAGCGGACAGCTGGCGGCTTATCTTGCGTGACCCTGGGTGACAGACACAATCTGGGATCACGCTAATGTGTGCCTTTTGTCACTTGATGCCGGGGCAGCCAAAAAGTCAGGGCTGCAGCAACCAAATGATTAGCACATATCCACGGGGATAAAGATGGGAGGGAGATATGTCTGCCATGAACATGTCTCAGTGCCTTGTGATCCACACACAGGCTCATGCCAGATGCAAGGCAATGACTTTTCATTTTGCAAAGCATCTTGTGCTGCTCTCAGCAGAAGAATCAGTCATCGCACAGAGGGGATGTCGGCTGGGCAAAAAGGTCGGGAATCAGGAATAGCAAAGGATTTTGAGGAGCTGAGAGGTCTGCTCACCAGTATAGGGTACCATCACACCTTTAATTAAAGAGGTGCCAGCAAGGCAGGTGTGGCCCTGGGAGGAGCTCAGGTATCATACAGAGTTAGTGCCTGGTTTTGGAGCTACTCTGAACTTCCCCCTGCCAATATTTCTGGTCAAAACTGACTGAGACACAGAGTCAAACTGATGGAGAAAAGTCTCCGAAGACAGGAAAGACTCATAAAGCCAAGAAGTAATGAGAGAAGCAAGAGAGGACCTGTGGGATCAGCTCCTGATTGCTCACATTTGTACACAGGGAATTGCAAGGGGTTCATAAAAACAGATTAACTTGTTGTTCAGAAATTCTAATAAAGAAAACCTAGAAGCACTAGAAAATCATTCCAGTTGGATGGACATGGAGAAATTATGGAGGAATCATCTTCCCAGAGAATAGGGAGAATTTGCTAAAAATCATTTTTCCTGGTCCAAATACAAAACTCAAATTGCACACAAACACTAGCAGACCAGAAATGCAAAACTGAGGTCAATGGGTCACCAATCATCTTTGCACAGATAGAGATATAAAGTTTCATTGTACTTTCCCTGTGTGAGTACAGCCCATTGAAGATGGAGAAGCCTTTCTGCAGCTTAAGAAATACTAATAGGCACTTCTAGTAATAACTATTAGAAATTGAGAAATAGTAAAAAACATTCTCTTAAATATGTTCACAGCTTATCCTTTTCACTTCTAAAACATCTTGTAAAGCTATTGCTGATGTTTCTCTGGCAATTGGAAGAGAGGCCAATGGGAAAAATAGTGCAATATCTCACTTAACACAATTGCCAGTGATTGCTGACACCCTAATTTCTCTGGATTGCAGAATTTTTCTCCCCTAACTTTTTAAGTGGGATCATGCTGGAAGCATTCCATGGCTGGTGTGGAGCAGCAGTCACAAGAGAACCTTGCTGAAGGCTCTGATCCAGGTTCCTATCTGCTGCTAACATTCAAACAAATAACAATAAAACAAACAACCCATCACTCAAATCTGGGATTGGTTTGCCAAAAATTTCCTTTGTGCAAATTATTTTCAAGTTTCTGTTTTTCTTCCATTCCCTTCATTTAGTCATGTTCTGGGTTAATATCTCATTGCTGCCAGTTGCTGCAAGCTTCATAACATGGGAAAGTGTAGCATGATCATTTTTTAATGGATATAAGTTAATAAAAGTGGGTTGGAAAACCTTAGAAGCATTTCCAGCAGGAGATGAAATTCACTCTATTTCAAAACATTCCAAGTTAATGAAATTTTGGTCCACAGTATGAATTGCAGGGGATTCTGATAATGTTAAAATATCTTTATTTTCAGGCTGTGGCATGGAATATCTTAGGTTAATCTGAATAAAATCCTTAAACATTATTTAACATACATATAAATACACATGTATGTGTGAAAAGACATAGTAACATTAAAGAACACAGTGTAGGCAGCTCTTTGGAGTCCTTAAGTGTGCCCTTTAACTTTCAAAAACAGGAAGAAAACCAAAAATTGAAAGTAATTTTTTTAATCATAGTGCTATGCCACTCATATATTGACCCTTTATCACAAGAGAGAGCTTGAAATCTATAGCTGAAGCCAACCTCAAATCACTGTGTATGCTCAAGTAAGTAGACAAACCTTCCAAAATCTTCCAAATGACCCTGCCCAGGAATTGTCACACCTGTAAACTTTGCACACAGTGTTCTGACAATGCCACCAAGCCTGGCTCTGAGGAAGCACCAACCTTCCCTTAGTGCTGAGCTCTCATATAACCTGAAAACTGGCTTGAAATGAGTCTTTATCATGTCCCCACCTCTCCTTTTCAGATTAGGGCAAAGAAAAGTATTGAAAAATTACACAGCGTTGTTGTTTTTCTTCAATCCGGTACATTTATACAAACTTGATTTTCTACCTTCTCACCAGGGCTCCTCTGTCTGACCCAACTCTGAAATCACACTCAGGACAAGACTGGCTCAAGAGCCTTAATACCATTATAGCTCAGTTTTGCTGGAAAATCACAGTGCACAGTTGTTTTCTGTTTTCCCTGCTTATCAGCTGAGCCCCAAACACTTGGTTAAGTGGGATATTAACTCTGTCCCCATCTGGCCACAGGTGTCTGCATCACCCCTCCAGACTTACACGTCTCCTATCTTATCACTGCATCCTTTTGATCAAGCAGCATCTTTGAGCAGATCTATTCTCCCTTTCACAGTCAGTATAACCTGACTAATAATCCTTTTCTACCTTTTTTTTTTTTTTCTTTTTTTTTTGCCATGTTTCTCACAAACAACTGGTGTAAAGTAACAGCTGGGAAGGTAAACTTGACACCTCCTAATCTGCTCCTCCCAGGATATGTTAGAAAAAGTGAGATTTCACATCCAGCAACAGCTGTAGTGTAAGAAAGGCCACTGCTTGAGGAAGAAAATCTGTCAGCTCCCTTAGGTGTCACATTCAGGAAGGTACTTAAGTCACTCCTGTTCCTCAGTAACAGAAATAACTCCACTGACTTCAGTGGAACAACTCAAGTGCTCCGAGCAAGGCACACATCATTCCAAGCTGGGGCCACATCCAGCACTCTTATCTGTGTGCTCACATGGAGCCGCTCTGCAGGGCAGCTGGAACCATTATCCATGGCTGGAGTCTCAGGCTGACCAAAAAAATGTTTCATTTTTAGTGCTAAAAAGAAGCACTTGGCCTTCAAGTTACTCATGGTGAAATGATAAACAACCAAAGGTCAAATTTCAGACTGCCAAACTATTATCAGGCCCCCCTCCACAGCAACTCTTCAGGAAAACGCGTAATTGCAGAACTAATGAGTCATCTGTACACAGCACAATTAGCACAACTGCCCATGTAATCATGTTAATTGCACAGAACAAAGCGTGGATGGGAGTACCCACAGCACCGCGGCTCAGAAATCGGGGCCAATCAGTTACAGATGAGCACACACAGGAACACTCACACGGGTTTCAGATGGGCGGCTCGGGGAAATGGGTGTGCAAACCCATCAGCCACACTCTTACCTACCCTGGATGTAGCCAGCAAAAGCAGGGAAGGCAACATAAAACATGCAGAGTGAAGAATGGGACATGAAGATGAGATGGAGAGGAGTTAAGGAAGGAATGGGAAAGGCACAGTGAAAGAAAACTAAGGAACGCACACTTATGTGTGAAAAGACACAGCCATAGCAAAGAACTTTGCGAAGGTAGCAGGCTGGGCTCCCTCAGTTTGCCTATTTCTCCCCCCAAAAAGAAGGGGAAAAAAGGAAACATGAGAGAGAAAATAAAGAACAGACAACTACAAACAGTAGAGCGTGGAGGTAGAGTGAGTCAGGAGAGGGAGAAGAGCAGATAAAGCAGCAGGACTGGAGGAGAGGGCACTCTAAGCTTTGATGGCATATTATTTAATTTAATATATTTAAGCTCCTTTATTGCTTTATGACTTTGGCAGACGTCCTAAATCTCTGCAAGTGTGAGAAAAAGACACATGGCAGCTATTTGGAACTCCTAGGGATTTCACTGTTTCTGGCTACTTAGTGATTTTTGTAATTAAAGGCAATTTAGAAAAGGTAGAAAGAGAACCTACTGTTCACCCAAAGCCACAGCCCCTCCCAGTGTAAACCTCTAACTCCACAGGAAAACTGATCTTTAATTATTACTGGAGCCAGAGATCCAAAGACCAGGAGGGAACTCTCAAGATTTTTAAGTTTGTTTTCACAACCAAAGCCATGGAGATCACCTGGACCCCCCCATGGCCTCCAGCGCACTGCAGGCTAAAGGAGATGTTTTAAAGAGATGTTGAAACCCTGATTTAGAGAATTCACGTGACGGTAACTTGGCAGCAAGTTAGAACCGAGGCAGGACATGCACAAAACCTTCAGCCTCTTCCCTGGGACACAAGGCAGACTCCTTGGCAGGGAACTCCTTCTACCCCAAGGTGCTCAGCGTGCGGGCGAGAACATCATTTGCACGCTGAAATGATGGGGTTTTAGGTCAGGGAGATGTTTCCAGGCACAGCTAAAAAAGCCTTCTCCAGCTGCAATCCCAGTGAGTTAAAACGACCTTCCTTTAACCTCAGCCACAATGTTGGTTCATTTACTGTATGGGAAAGAAATCAACCCAAGCTCCCTGGATGCAGCAGATTTGTTTCAATATTTTCTATACCGTTCCACAGTATGTGCCATTGGGCTGCTAATGCAGCCCACACTAGGAGCCAATGTGAATAAAGGCTTGAATTACAGTCGAGATGTCCCTGGTATAGCTTTCTGTTGTCCTACAAACCCTCCTTCTTCACTTATCTCCAGCACAAAGAGGCATCTTTTCCCCGAGAAGGGAGGCAGGGCAACGCGGTGTGCGCAGTGCAAGGATCCCTTTGTTGGCCGGGCTTTGTGTGGGAATGCGCCCTCAGTGAATGACAGCCAGGCCTGAAAATTAGCTTTAGCTTTTGAGAGCTCAGCTTTCCTTCTGAATTACTGCGTTCTGTAACCTCAGAAGCCAGGTATTTCCCTTGACAGGGGACGGGGCAATCCTTTGGGGCAGGATGTGGGGCTCTGAGTGCCAGGCATGACTCACAGGTAACTGACTGATATTTTACAGAGTTCTGACAGGACACCACGACCACCAGGCAATTGCAACTTTTCTCTCAACCACAGACACTATCAACGCTTTTGCCTCTATTGGCGCTGCAGTGTCAGGATTTATTATTTTCCTAAAATTTATTTCCCCACTAGATCCAGCTACTGTAAAGCTCTGGAGGTCTGTGTAAGACAGATGATAATGCTTTCATCAAATCTCAGCCAAAAAAAAAGCCTCCAGGGTAGAATCATGAATGCAATAAAGATGTTTTCGTGACTTCAGTATTTACATAATGTTATATCCAGTGTTATGCCCCAAGTTCCCAGTCAGGAGTGAGGCCAACTGCACAAGGACACACTGAGGCAGCCATTCCCCCAAACAGATCACGGGCTACACTGACAGGGCAAGAGGCTGAATACAGGAAGTTTCATTATGCTGCTAAAGAGGGGAAACCGAGGCACCCAAGTCGTGCAAAGGAGCTGTGGTGCAGCTGATAGCCAGATCAGACATTGTAATTCATCTTTTTCCTCAAATTCAGGCTCAGGGGGCCGCACACACTCCAAAAATATGGAGTAGTTCTGTCAGTTATTCTCACACATATTTCTGGTCATGTGATGGTTCCAGCTGGGGTAGAGGTAGACACTGCTCTTCCATGGTTTGAAACCAATTTCTAAGGGAAAATAATTACATTAATGGTTCAAAACATTGACTGTAAAAGACATCATCTTTGCTTCTGATTTAATTAATGCTTCCAAAGACCTGCTTCCCGTTGGGATGAATCCTAAGCAAAGTGCCCCAAGATTGCTGTGATTGTAAAAACCTAGGCATTAGATGAGCTTGGCAGGGAAGAGGTTTCCCAAGTCCTTGTGAGCAAGGCTGTGTTAAATCCAGTAGATTAGACATAAGGAAGAAATTCCTTACTGCGAGGGTGGTGAGACCCCTGATGTAGCCGCAGTGAAAGACAGGGTGTGCAGAGGAAAAGAAGGAGTGCCTGCTCAAGGAGGGCTGAGATGCAGTGAGAAAGTTCTTGGTTCAAGTAGGTCCTGGTCAGCAGCCTGGACACCCATGGGCAGCTTGGGGAATTTCTAGCATTCATTTCCACCTCTCAAACACAAAGGTACCCTGCTACCAAGCTGCGCTTCCAGAAGGCCCTGCAGGTTTACAGGCTCTCTGCCTTGCTGCTAATGATTTCCTCACACCTTTCAACTCCTGGACAATGCTTGGCTTTTGAAGGAGAAAAGAAATGAGCTCTGCCCACTTTCAAAATAAAAGTGTATCTCACAACACAAGCAGTTTATTTATTGATACATTTTTTAAAATGCTGCAAGCAAAACTAAATCATCAGGAGAGAATGTTGTGCTCGCCTTATAGCAAATTTTCACTGTTTAATTGTAATGAGAAAACCTTCCTGTGCTTTGTAAAAACCTCAGAATGTATTCCTGTTCTCCACTATTTTCGGCTCAGGTGATTTTCTGAGCTTGTTATTTTTCAATGTGTGAATCTCCAAAGGCTCTGCCTTGCAAATACTTGTTTAATCTGCTCTTGAATGCAAGTAAACTTTTTGCATTTATAGCATCCTTTGGCAAGGATTTTCCCAGACTGCTCCTCCCTCCACCATGCCTGATTTCCAAGCTGAGGAGCACAAGTTTATTCAGCCCTTCCTCACGTGGAAACTGCTCCAAAACATCCATTAGGCTTGCTGCCTTTCTCCAACCCTGTTTGCTCTGCTGTGCTCTTGTTGAGAGGAGTGTCCTGGAGACCAGTGCTGATTTCAGTGGAGCTGAACCAATGTTTTTTGGTTTGCTTTGCTTTTCTGAGTGCAGCCAAGCGCTGATGTGCTGATGGAAGCAGCTATGATAGCCCCAAGGGCTTGTCCCAGAGCAGCACATTTCATGGGCAAAACAAAACTGGGACTGTATCTCCCTGTGTGTACCACTTTATATTTACCTACACTGAATTTCATCTGCTGGTTTACTGCCCAGCCACAGGCTGCTGTAAGAACCTTCTCTCCTTCTACGAGCCCTTCCTCATCCTTACCAACATGATAACTTTATAACAGTGCAGACTTCATCATCTCCAGCACAGACCCCTGCAGAACCTCACTACAGACCTCCTCTATGACTTTACACCCATTAACCAATCTGCTGCTGCTTCTTTTTCAGCCAGTTATAGACCCATGGCAGCAACATTCCTTTACTGCTTTGTTTCTCATAAAAACTACATATGAGGAACATTAGAAAAATCAGTCTGGGAATTCATGTGGAGTATATTATTTGGACCACTCATATGTACATTAACCTTTCCAAAAGGTGCCTTAAAAGAGCTCTAACTTCAAATGGAAACATTTTGCCAAATTAAAATACATTCAGAGACTTTTGAAAAGCCAGAGCTGAGTGTTTCTCTGAACAATTTAGTGAAACACCACTGTCCTGCCTTATTGTAGCTATCCAAGAACAGATATTAACTAATTACTTTCTGTTTATAGGTGCATTATTCAACATTTAGCCTCATATTTTATGAGAACACCATTCCCTACAGCATCTTCTGCTAAAAACAAACTCCTCCTGCATAAAAGGGAGAAACACTGGAGGAACTTGGTGGATGTCATTCATATCAGCCTTCCTTCCTGAGATATTTGGTAATCTGGCTTATTAGATAACTGTCACAAGGATTACAAGATCTAAAACGCTATTTCCCCTTGGTGCTGCATGGCTGATAAATTTACAGGTTCAGGTTGCATCTAGGAAGGAGGTTGAACTGCCAGAACTTTATTAGGAATGGGACATAAAATATCTTCACGTGTCAGAGCTGCTGGAAGCTCTACCAGGAGAGAAGAAACTTTACTGGCCTTTCCTGTCTTCCTGTGAAACACGTTTTATGAAGTTCTCAAGTAACTGTGGCTTATTTCTCCTGCCATGCCAACAAGCAGATGTTCTCAGTTTAATGATGCACTCTCTGACTACACCAAATGACTTAAGTGAGACACAGTGTCTGGGTTTGGCTTTCTCCTGCAAGGTGCAGTCACCTCACAGTGTAGGGCAGGCAGTGCTGGTTTTACCTTCCACTCCTGCTTGAGAGCTCGAACAAATTGTTCCTAATTTTTCTGAGCTCTCAAGGCAACATGGTGAACCTGCACAATTACCTGGTGTCCTGTCCAGGCCATGACCCTGCCTCTGACGTTACTGCTTTGAAAAGTCCTTTCTGATGCAGCAGCTCCTTGTGCCAGGCAGTCCTGTAGGCTGGCAAAACCCACAGCAGAACCAGCCAGAAGCTGTTCTGGGTCTGTGTGAACAACCTGCATGTTTAAATACATGCAGAGATTGGTCCCATTTCACACGTTCTTCACTGTGGCCCAGAGGAGACTTTGAAACTGCACATCACTGAGAACACGAAAATTTTGTCCATAAGGCCAGACAGGGAAATATCAATGACCTCCACACATTAAGGACAGGTAGAGAGGGGGAATGCTGGGGATCAAATTAATTAAAATATGAAAAACTCGCACAGAAATACTAAGGATAGAAGTACATCTCTCCGTTTCTGAGCTGCCACCTGTACTTGATTTGCCATTTGTCATATGCAAATCAAATATGTAGAGAACAGGGAAAACAATATCTTTCTTCCACATGAGCTGAAGTTCAGCCAGGTGAGTGGAAAAACAACTCTGTGGCTGCTGTTACAGCCACAGCAGCACATTGCTTAAGACAGGTACATTATTCACTAAAGCTGCAGTGGGTCCAAGGATGTAAATTTGTCACAGTGGAATTTGGCCTATGCAACACCCAAAAGTGCCAGTGGAAATACCCTGGAAAGGCAGATCAGGAATAATTAACTGAGCTCCTCATCCTCTCTGTCCTGGTGGCTACTTGGGCCACAGCCAAAAATTCTTTTTTGTAGTTTGAAATTTGTTCCTCTCCTCTCCATTATAATTTGACTGACACCCACGTAATTTTCCCTTAGAGCCTCTTTCTCCTGCCCTCTGCTATGACAGAGACATCAGCAAAGCCAAGTTCAGTTGCCATCCCTATGTCAGAGCCCCTGATGCAGCCTGATTCCACACCCATCTCCTCTCAATCGACAAAATTTTATTCTCAGTATATTTCATCTTACTACACCTTACTATTTTAATGTGAAGAACTTATCAATAAGGTTCTAGAACCCAAGTTAAATTCTGTTAGGGTACCTCTAATGCTTGCATTACTGGGGGCAGTGTGTGTGTGCAAGGACATTCTTAACAGGATTTCTACATTTTCTTCAGCACAATCTTCTCAGTATTAGTCAGGTGTCGCATCTGTGGCTCAGAGCAATCAGCTGACAACATTACATGTTCTGGTAAGCAAGGCCACTACTCAGGTGGATAGATACAGTTCAGAGTTTTGTCCTTTTCAAATTAAAACCCTACTTTGAGTGCCATTAAAACAATATACATTATAAATTACCTATGCAGGAGTCTCTGAATTCTTGCAGTGCTATAACTGATCACTATTACTCACTATATTTTACAGATAAGAAAACTTTCCTGTTTCAGAGCTTACACTTAGTCTTGCAATCAGACCTATATTATTAAAGGAGGCTTTTCATTTAAGGAGAGAATAAATTAGTTTTAAACTAACTTTCCAAAGCTATCCAGCACTTCTTGCTCTAGATAGCATCAGAATTCAGGAACTGAATTCAGCAACTATTCACCAACTTGACACTGAGCCATCCCTTTCCATATCTGAACTAATATTAAGGTCATAGCAACAGTCCAAATCCTTTCATGTATGGAAATAAAATATAACAACAAACAGCACATGACAATGCCAACAAAACCTGTACAAGGAAGAAACTCAGGCTTGACCACATACATTCACATTAGTCAAATCACAATCCCCATGCAAAGCTTCAGAAGACTTCAGTCAAAGCACTAAGTTTAAAGATTAACACTGTTAAAGCTTGAAATATGATCCTTATCAAATTTGATGGTACGTGGAGGTTGAGAAGAGGTGAGAGTTTGTAACATCAAATATGTGTTGCTTGGTATCACCAAAATTATGCCAAGTGCAAAGGTTTATCACCTGGAATCCAGACCACAAAAATCCTCAGCCTTACCCCAGTTGTGTTAGAGGTTGCCTCTCTTTAATTAACAAAGCCTTTTTATTTTGTGATATGCACCTTTGCCAATCCCCTGATAACACGTTGAAATGTGCAAAAAAAGATGTCAGGGAAGCCAGGGAACAGCTTTTACAAGATCATGATATACATTTGGTGATATAATTTCATCAGTGCCAATTTTTGCCTGGTTGTTCTCTTTCATCCATTCCAGTTAGTAGACTGAGAGGGAATGGATTGAAAAATAGTTTACAAAGTAAAATTGAAAAGTACTCTGTTCAAATTTTTCAAAGAAGAAAAGCAAACTTATATACTTCTATTTTTATATAGGTCACTAAGTTCTGCTGTTTCAAAAAAAAAGTAAAAGGAAAGTCAGTTATCTTTATCTTAGCAACATTTCACTTCCATTGGTGTGTTCTCTTTTCCTCAATTATTTCCCTCCTTTGGTATCTTCATCATTTTCCTGAACAAGCAGAACAGCACAAATCTCTGAACAAGTGCAACTGTACTGACATGACAGCAAAAAACCCTGAAAGATTTTTACCTATTTTTTTTTTCTCCTTCCTCACTAACATACTGCAGGGCTCAGATTGCTTTGTTGTCCTTTCCCAGATGCAATAAATATAATAATCCAAAACTTGTGCCACTGAGAAATGTAGGGACAACAATAATGGAATAGGACCCTAAGTGGAATGATGTGAACTGATTTTTTTCAAAAAAGCTTTTTCCGTCTGAAACTGAGCTAAAATGTTACTCTTTGAGTCAAATCTAGCACAGACTTTAGCTGGACCATGACCTGGCCCACAGTGCATTGCTATAAACACATGCCCATGCAGAGCAAATAAAGCCGAAATACTGCAAAATTAATGATAAGCTGAAAGAAATCACTACATTAACAAAACAAGTTTTAAGGGAAGGATGCCATAAAGTTAATTCCCAAATCTTCAAGGCAAAATGAAGGCCTAATTAAGACCTCTGGGCAAGGTTTAGCAGTTAGAGAAAGAAGGCACACATACATTCTCCTCCCTTTAGATAAATCAGCGTGCAATTACTGCAAGACCAGCAGACTGGGAAATTAAGAGGAAACCCCCCTGTGTTACAGGCCCCAGCTTGCCTGTTCCCTGTATTCCTGTGATTATCTGGAGTGTTGGTCTCCGCCAAAAATCAGGATGAAATTTTAATGTAATGCAATTTCCTCGTTTTCAAGAAGGAACTTGTGAAAGCAGAGCAACAACCCAGCCCCACTCCACCTTTCCCTTGTGCAGCCTCTGACTCCTAAACAGCACCATCAACCTGACTGGAAAGGAAATCCAGTCATAGCAATAGTAAAATGGCATAGCAAACTGGCTCAGCAGTGATCCTGTCAGCCACTGCTAAAAGGACATGCAAAGGTGGCAAGGGCTCACCATTTTAACAAAACTCTAAATATAAAACATGTATTTCTGAAGAACATGAAACATAAAATATATATTTTACACTTGTAAAATCAAGTACTGAACACTGAAGCCATCTCACCCGTGCTTCAGCTAAATTGAGCTGTTATACTGGGAAATGAAGTATTTTCAAGGCAAGGAATAGAAATTAATTAAAACTAGTTTGCCATAAACCTGTTTGAAGTATCTTTATATCTGTGGGATTTGAGTTATGACACTTTGCTCAAGTGCACATCGTCTAACATATAATCAGCAAACATAAACAGAAACAGTGAAGTTTTATTCCCCAAGATGAACAATATTTATCCTGGGAAATGTGTCAGGTTTTTCTGAGCTACTGGCTTACAAAATCATACAAGGGGAAAGGGAACAACAACCTGAGCTCTAAGCCTTACATGCCATTATATTATTTTGGGGTGCAGGAGAAATGTATTTCAAGTCCCCTGAAATGCTCCCCTTCTCGAGGAGAAATTCTGGAATACTTTCTGCTCTTCCTTTTGAGTAGCACACCTTCTGCTCCAAATCATTTAGCAAAAACTCATCTGTGAATGCAAACCTAGTTGCAGAGGTTTTTTCTGGCTTGGGATGAATCCACAATCACTGTTGTTGTTGTTGTCTCTCACCACCATGAGTCACCATCTGGCACTGAGTTGCAGCCCAGGAAACTTCTATAACTTCCCCTTAATTTATTCTTTGGGTTTCTCATCCTCCTTTAGGATGATATTACCAGAAACTGATCCAGATGTCACAGGGAGAGGCAGGAGATAAGTAGCTACGAACTGGCTCAGACAATTCTCTGCAATTCTCTGTTGGATTCCCAACAGTTATTTCAGACACAACTGCAAGCAACCACAGAAAACTTCAGAGTTCTTTTGGCTGGAGAATAATTAAATGGATAATTTATACAGGTCATTATTCAGCCAAGCATTTAACTACACAGTTAACTTTGAATGTATATTAAAATCTACTGCAAGTGGTTATTAGCACATCTGTTACACTAAGTCCTGTTTCAGAATTTTGTGAAATCAGTGTCTGTTGTGTGAAGGAGAAAACACATCTGTGACATAGATGGCTGCTGGATTGCAAGTCTAAGTCTATTTTGCCTCAAGTAGGTTAGGGCTGGGATTTAAATTAGATTTGAATAAACTGCACCAATGCTAAGCTGAAGTATCCTAGAGCTCACATACATAAAAAACATTTCTATTAAATATGGTTATAGGAACTGATTTTCCACTAGAAAAAATATAAAAAAGGAGAAAAAAGTAGTAAAATAAAAAAGAGCAAAAAGGAGAAAAATTCAAAACAGATTTAAAATTAAACATCATCTTCAGTGATTTTCCAAGCACCTCCACTCTCTGGTGAGGGCAAGTCTCCAATCTGAGAAGCAAGTATGTTTGCAAAGGCCTGGAATTCTTTGAATTCTGGCAACTGAAGTTCAGAGGTGATCTCTTCAGCCAAACAGAAGACTCTCTCATGCTGTTTTAATCTTGGAAGGTACCTTGCACCTCTATAGGTTATTAAGAACTTTGGTGATGGATTCTGGCCTTCTTTAGTGGATGGAGTGATCTTTTTCCTTTCCTCTGAGTGCCCTGTCAGGGTCGTGCTGCAGTAAGAAAATGATGGCAGTATTTACAAGCTCCTTCAGGATTCCTGGGCTTAGGGCACTTCTCCTATAATCCACAGGGCTTTCCTGATGAGCACCAGACTCCCACAGCCCTCCCAGTGATCCTTACACACAGACTCCTAAGCAGACCAAGGCAGCTCACACACATCTAACACACTTCTGAGAAATGTGTCAGGGTGTTGTGTCCCACCAGCACAATGTGGCCATCAGGGCCAAAAGGGACACAGGGCCCTGTGCCTGCCACGTCACTCACAGTCACTGCTTTCACTAGAAAAGGCCCAGGTGTAGAAAAAGTACTGATTTAGAAAGCACGGACCTGCAATAGCTTCACCGAGTCAGGGAAGAACCACATGCATTATTTAATCCTTAGCAATCACAATCCTCTGCAGCTGCTCTGGCATCTCAGCCTGTGAGTCGGGCTAATTGCTCCCTCCCAGTGACTCGGGCTGGCTTTCCCAGGGTGTTCTCAGTGTGATGTGTCTCAGACCTATCTGTAGCGACACACTGGGAGCTCATCAGGCTGGGATCATTAAAGATGGATTTTAAACCTGCCCAGAGCTCCTGGCTGTAGCTGAAGTACAACCACCTCTTTTTTCCTGCTTCCCTGGCTCTCCTTTTTTCTGTGAATGGGCACAGGGATATCACATGATAACATGGGAACGCTCCCCTCCCTTCTCTCTCCTTAGAATGTTTTAATTAACATTTCTATTATACACACTCATTACCACATTCCTGGCTTTGGCTTTAAACTGGTCATTCTTGTTACAAGCCCTCCAGGACACAGTGGTAAAACTTTACACATCTTATATTGCAGCAATTATTAATCACAGGTACAGTTTAGTGATTGAACTGCAGCAACTGCTACCAGTCTCAGCATCAGATTTAAACAGAAACAAATGACAACACTGGGAATGATGGGATCTGTGTAGGGCGACACTCTCTTGACCCCATTAGTTTTACAGGACCCTTTGGGGGCTTTATCACAACTGCAGCTATTCCACAGCCGCACTGTGTCTGGCCAAGTGCTTCTGTGGCAGAGCAGGTGTGTGGGATGCACTTATTAAGGAGAGCTGCCAAATCCACAGATGACCAAAGCACATGCTTTGGTTACTGGGTGTCAGGAAACACTCCTCAACAAAGCACAAAGCAGATATCAGAAAATATTTCCTGGCAGAGGTGGAGGTGGGCAGCAGGATTTCCCTGTAAAGCTACAAGGTTAACACCTGAGATAGGGTTGGGCCTGTCAAAAGAAGAGCAGAACGTGGGTAAATCCTTGCAGTGGGATGCTTTTAGCCAAGAGAACAAACAGCCACTAGAAGGAGAGATTGCATCTCCCATCTGGACTTTGGCTCTCCTGCCCATCTCCTGCACCAGCCTGGTACAGCCAGAAAAGCAATCAGGTTAAAAAGTATCTTGGTTGGTGTTACTGGGCAGCTTTCAACTGGATCCATTCCCTCTCCAGATCTCCTGCGTGGGTGGAAGAAAAGCCTTCTCTGTACTTGGATTGGTCCAAAGGGACTGCAGGAACGTATCACTGGCCTAACTATAGGCTGGTGGTGTTTCAATATTTTCTTCTGATAGCACTTCACCCTTTTTGTGTTTGCCTGGGCTTAGATGGTGATTAGTAGGCGTCTTATAAGAATGTGGAACAACTGAAATAGGAAACTGAAAGGAAGGCTTTATATGCAGGCTTAGCCTAGTGGGAATAAGATCTTTCTTAGATCCCTCTAATTGCTTTAATAATTAAGAAACTATTTTGCTAAGCTGCATTTTACTTGATTTTAATAAAATCAATCATGTAGAGCCAACAATTTAAGCATCACTTCAAGCACTTACAGAGAAAAACACATCCCTCTTGATTTGTGCCTTCAGGAAAAATTAATAAAATGTGTGTGACTATCTAAACTGAGTTTTAAAAGCCTGTTCTGTGTTCATGAATTCCTTCAGTGCTGGCAAAACGAATGACACTGGTCAATAAGCGCCCTAACCGTGCTGGTTCAGGGACTTGTGGCTCTGATGCAGGAAGATCACATGCTTCCCTTGCATCTTGACCATGTACTTCTCTTTGAACAGCTAAATGATCCCGTTCAACTCAAAGGAACTACATTTAGACCTAAAATAAAGCATGTTCTTAAGCAATTTTATTCTGGGGGCCTCTACATTCCATTGTTTACACAAGCCAATGAATTTTCACTCTAAGTTAAAATTAGCCAGATTTTCACATTCGAGACAATAGGAGACCTCTGATTTGAACGGGTGGAGGCTTGGGATCTTTGTATCTCAGAGCTGGCACTTGAGAAATAAGTTTTGAAAATCATCCCTATGTATCTCAAAAGGGAAAAACTCTGGGCTCAGTCAGGCTGCCATGAAAACCCAGGGTGGCTCCACAGAAAAAAGAAATGCCCACTTGGCTGATCCCACTGAATTTTCTATGCTTTGGGTTATTTCTTTACATTTCCTTTCCTCCACTCATTCCCAGGGTTGGTGACATCCACCAGTGCACTCCAGACCTGGCTCAGTTAGGAAGACTTTATGGAATATGAGGTGTTTGCCTGGTGAAAATAAGTAACCAAGCAAAAAGCACCCACTCAGGCCTAAATAAAATGCCATTTATTTAACAAGTCTGAAGCAGAAAGGTGTATCCATCCCAAAATACAGAGGTATCCCAGCCACAATTAAGGAAGTAAAGAATATATATGAAAAGCATGGGGTCGAGTTGGTTTTTTTTTTTTCGAACTTTCCTACTTAAATAGCATCAATTTTTTTAAAAGAGTTTCCTCTTCAACCTACTTTTGGAAACACATCCTTTGAGTTGTTTTAATAGCTAAAAATAACCCCTCATTCTCTGTGTCCATTTATCCACCTGCCAGAGGTAAAGTAACATCAGAAGCTTTTTAGAGGAAATTAAAAAAAGCCCAAGAAGTGCTGCCACAAATGGTACTGGGAATAAAAAGTGCATTTTGCCAAGGTAAGACTGTGAAGTTAGCGTCTGTGTTGGAGCCAGCTGCTGGGGGGTTAAACACGTGCCTGGCAAGGTAGGAATTTCTGTCCCTTTAGGGAAGAACACCCCACAGGGCTGTCCGAGAAGTGACAAAATCCCGAATGTCCGTGCTGTGGCTGTCCCTGCAGGGCCAGCTGCCGGCGCCGGGCAGTGTCCCGCGGCTCCCCCGCCGCGCTGCCTTTGTCACTAGATGTCACTGTGCACACGAGCGTGTGCCGGGGCTCGGGGCAGCCTGGCACCGAGGCTGAGGACATGGCAGAGGGAGCAGTGCCTGAGCATTGCGCTGGGCTTTTGCTTTCGCCACCCGGACTCGCGTCTATCCCAGTTTTCATTTTGGAGCAGAAGCGCGTTTGTTCACTTCCACAGCAAATGTTTCCATAGTTGATTCGAGGGGTAATTCGTTTGGTTCTTCCCTTTTGACTGTGAAAATTCCTTTCGTGTGACACTTCGGGGTATCCCAGCTCAAGCTGGGCCAAGCAGAGCAGCAGGCACTCGGGCCGGTGCAGAACGGGAGCCCCTGCCACGCCCGGGCTGAGTTTAAAGGACCTTTCCCTGAGCTCGGTGTGCAGCCAGGAGCAGAGCCGGAGTTCCTGCCTGAGCTCCCAGCAGTCCTCACAGATCCCAGGGGGGCAGTGAAGGTCCCACATGGGCTCCCCCGGCTCCCAGGTGAGCCCATCCCTTGCGGCGACCAGGATTCACCCTGCTGAAACACCTCTGCCCTCAAGGCTGGAGCTCAGCCTGGAGAGAAAGCCAGCCTGGGACCTGCCTCTCACTGCACCACCAAAGTCCTTCACCCTTACTGTTAGCCATCCATTAATCGTGCCTATATCCTTATGGATTATCCAGCAATAGAAACTTCCACATCTACTATCCATCCATCCACAGAAAAGCAGCTGACAATGCTTTGGCCATAATTGTCTTTCAAATGTGACTTTTCCGTGAGTATCTTGTGAGATTTTTCACTAAGTCACATAATTTGTGTGCCCTCTGATCGGAGGCTGAAGCAATAAGAAAAAAATGAAAATCAAAGTGATTTCAAGACAGCTGCACCAATTTCTCATTAAAGGATACTTGAAAATAGCTGTGTGATTTTAACTTTTTGGCAAACTTCCTTTTGGACAAAATTCATTTACTTAAACATTCACAGATATTAAATTACACGAGTCACAGAAGGAATTAAGGCGAATGCACAGGGATAGATATTAGCTGTTGTAAAGCAACACTACTCCAGAGACTTCTGATTTGCATCAGTTAGGAATTTGGCGAGCAGGTTTTATTTGGTTCAATGTTCATAGAAGATTTCCCATTCAACCAGATTTACTAGATCTTGTTAAAATTCTCTTTAACAATTTTAGATAGGAAGCTCTATAAACCACTAACTTTTATTTTTCCCTNTTTTTTTTTTTTTTTTTTTTTTTGTTGTTGTAAGAGATGATACATTTGCAAAGAGATTTTTTTATGATTTTAAGATAGACTCAAGTGTGGGAAAGACACCGAATGGCAAAGGCAGACTAAAGTATCTTGATCATCAGCATCCACTCAGTGTAAGAAGAATAAAGGGCCATTTTATGGACCCCCATCCTTTGCTCGAAGAGGTACTTACAGTATAATATTGGATTTGGTAAATAACCAGAATCAAGGCACATGAGGGATAGAAAGATTTCAGCAAAAACAGCATAGAAAATTCCCAGTGATAAAATCTGAATTTGCGTTTTGCTTTCACTAAGAAAAAAAATAATCCCTGTGCTGTGACTGGAGGAGTGTCTGAGTGTTTCCAGCTTCCTGCAAATGCATGTAAATTTACAATGTTGTCCACAAAAACCACTGCTGCCTGTGATTTTGACATTTGCTTTCAAGAAATATTTATACACAGTTAATTTGAAATATTGACTACTGAGAACACAGACAAGAAGCAGTCATTGCAAAAGGCAGTGATGTAGAAATTCCAGCACAATACCGATATTTGCGCATTACTTGCCTGGCCAGGGAGCACCAGATTGCTGGCTGGGATCAGCCAGTGTCATCCTGTTACTTGTGTCAGAGGAGAAGTCCTAATGCTCATCTCTTTTTTCACTCTAGCTCTAAATATTGCATAGTTTCTTGTTTTTAAAAGAAAAATAAATCTCTATAAACTTCTGCTGGAGAGAGAGGAGTCCACAGTGGCCATCAAAGCTGACCCAGACCCCCCCACACACACCACTTCACATGCTTTGCAGGTGACTTTTCGCAATGCTCATCCTGTTTTACATCTCAAAATTAAATAACCTTTGTTCTTCTTAGCAGTCATTTGAATAATCCATTTTATTTTATGGCAGACAAAATCAACATCTGACATATCCTGCTCTCTTCCTTCCACACCAGTTTCACCCTGCTGTGATTTAGCTCAGAAAGCAATTCTGTTTTCTCTGCCAGCCCAGCACCTCAGTTCAGCAATAAATTAATTTAATTTTCAGCAGTATGTAAAATTGAATGAGAAGAGTGGAGCAGAATAAATTCTTTAGTAAATTAAATACTGTCTGAGTGTTACTAAAAATGTTTCAGAGGCTTTATCTAATATCCAATGTATCACTACAGGCTATCAGTAAAGTTTAGCCCCAAAACAATATGGGTAACTCTATCATGTTCATTTTCTAGCTACAGAATTACCAACAGAAATATCAGCACTGGAAAGAAATAATCCTAACAAGCCACTGGCAAAAACATCATTGCTCTCCTGGAAATACAGAAATCCGTCAACATTTTTCTTCACACAAAAAGAGCATTGTAAAACTACAAATTCAGTGGTTTCTAAAGAAAGGCTTTGAAAGTAATTTGTGAAGGAGTGAAGAAACATGACATGAGAAAGGGCAGCCCTGTGTGTTCTGCTGGCAGAATCCACATCTCAGACCTGTGTGGTGGCAGTACCCACCCACAGGTGACAGCCAGTTCCACAGCACAACTCATCCCCAGCTCTGGGGAGCTGGCTCTGGCCAGGTGCTTAAAGGACAACTGTAGGAATCAGCTGCATCCCCTCCCCAGCATCCTGTCACCAAGACACACACAGTTCCACGGGAAAATGGTCCCACTCAAGGCCCTTGGGAGACTTTGAACAGTTCCAAAATGTCCACATGTAGCATATCCTCTCACATCCACCTGCAAAGTGCTGGGCAGGTACAGCAAAGGACAAATCCTAACCTTTCCTTTTCCCCTAGGGCACTGCACCACCCTCCCCAAAGGCGTTACCTTTGGAATTCCCCCATAGGAAGGCAGGCCAGGAGGAGACAAGGAGAGAGGACCTCACCAGGCACTGTGAAGGGACAGGGACTAGAGGTGTAACTAACACTGGCAAGAAGGGATTCAGCCAGAGGGTGGGGACAGGAAGGATTCAGCTGATGGAACCTAAGAGAAACCCACATAAAACCTGTGCTGAGGTGTGCACTAGTGGCGTGTAGAACTGGAGCCTCGTAACTGAGGTTATTCTTACTAAGCCTCGGAACCGAGAGATGGATTTGGGAGTTCCCTAAACCAGCGCTCCACTCTGATAGTGTCACCCACACAAGACCTATTTACTCCAGGGTCATTGGGAAGGCTCTTCTTGGAGCTTGCAGGTTGCTTGTTTTCTATGTAGGAAAAGGGTCAAATCCTATTGCTCCTCACAACCTCAACAGGGAGAGAGAGAGAGCAGGAGCACATGCAGGTTTCTCCCTCTACTGCCTCAGAGGTTTAATTTGTCCACCACTCCTCATGATCTCAAGGTGTAATGCTAATCCAAATGATGAACAGACATTGGCCTTTCCCTTGATACTGGAGGGGGGGAAAAAAAAAACCAAAGTGAGCAAACTGAACCAGGACTTGTACGGAGTCTTCAGAGATTGGAAAAATCTCTTCTATTAACCAACTTTTAAAAGAAGTTTGTTCTCTCCTGCATCAAGACATCTCCTTTAGCATGTTTGCTGATGAGTCATCAAGGCAGTGGTTTGCATTTAGGCCCTTGGGAAGGAAATACAAGGCTGCTAGAATCCAGAAATAAAAGGAGAGAGGAGTAAGACTTCTGATGTTGCTCTGAGTAGTAGTGACAGTCTCAATGAGGTCAAGATTTGGCCCTACAAATTTATCCTGAGTGGAAAACATCATGACACAGGGATCCAAGGTATTTGTGCATAGTTTGTTGAATTCACATAGCCTTGCAGTGACTGCTTACTTGTCCAGTAAATCTGTGGGAAGATTTCTCAGCTGGTTTGGGATAAGCCTTCGTCAGACCCAAGGGCAGCTCTTTTAAGTCTGAATTTGCTTTGCTGGGACATCTTTGGATTTAGTCACTGATGTTACTGGGATCTTGCTCGAGCAGTTTGCCATGTTCCACTGACTAATAGTCTTACAGCTGTTTTTTAAAAAGTTATTTAAAGCAGGTGCCAGTACAGCCCATTTTTGAGGACTTTTTCCCATCCAGGCCTGTTGTAGGCGAGGCCGGGGTTCACCTGCCATCAGCACATCAGGAACTCATTCAGCTGCTCCACCACTTTCTTTTATTGTTCTGTGGCTGCCCTGTGGCACATAAAACCTTCTGGAGCACTTGGCCTGAGGCAATTAGTGCAATCCCTGCCCCTCAGGTAGGGAATAAATAAAGACTCTGTCACCACCAAATAAGCTGTGAAACAAAGCTCCAAGGACATTTGCCAGAGCAGGTGACCAAGAAGGCAAAGTTGCTGAGCCATTAATGTACTGTGATGGAAATAAGTGTATGATACAACTTGGCTGCCAGCATCCTTAATTACAGGACATGGCATCATTTGATTCACAATGGAATAAATGGTGATATTTATATATTTGGAGGTTTGAATGAGGATTTCCTGATTTCCTGATGAAGTCATTCCTTTATTACAGCAGCACCTTTCGTGGCTCTCTACAGCTAAGGTCAAGTCAGCATTTCCATTAAAAATACCAAACCTATTTTCAGGGCTTTATTATTACCCATTTATAGAAAACCTCTGTGCCGGATGAGATTTGGCATATGGGGCCTCAGCCCAGGGTAGGGAAAGGGAGAGGTGGGGATTTTTCTCATTTCTTTGCTGTAATACGCAAATAAATACACAAACACTAAGCAGCAGCAAATGATGTCTTTTAAAGACTAATAAATCCTGCAAGAGCTTTTTGTTGTAAATCCTAAACACAAACTTCTGCTCTGGAGTACATGGGGGGAGAATATTAACAACTATTAAGCACTTCTGTCTGCAAAAGCAACTGCTTCCCATGTGCAGCGAGTTCTTTTCCAAGAATAATTTTACAACTCATTTTACTAACTGAAGACTCTGCACAATTAATAGTACAGACTGCAGACAGGGGCTCAGCACAGTAAACAAACGGAGAGCTTTATTCCAGCACTGCTGTTATGCTGACGGAAATGCAGGGAGTTCTCCCAGGAGCAGCAGCAAACCTGTGCCAGGGAGAGCAGGAGTCAGGCCCTGTGCTCTGCCCGGGAGCCCTCAGACAGGAGGTTGTAATGACTTCAAAGGAGCTGTTGTGCTCTTTCATGAGAATAATCAATGTACAATACAAGCTTGTTTATCCAAAGGGCTCAGGTGACACTTAGGACCTACTGATAAAAGGTTCTGGGCATGAGGGAGGGAAAGGTGCAGATGGGCGTGACAAGATCACCCTCCAGAGACCAGGAATCACTTCTGCCTGCTGGAAATTGGGAAAATGTGTCCCCCAAACCCTCTGGCCAGCCCTCTCTCTGCAGCAGACACTGTTTGGAACTCAACCTAGTTCTAAAAGAAAGCTCCTGCCCCAGCCCACCATGCAGAGACAGCATGGACCAGAATAAACCAGGAGGGGTTTATTCCTGGCACACAGTGTCAGCACACAGCGAGTCTTTGTCCAGGACTTCGGGAATGGCTCACTGATCCTGCCATGCCCCAGTGTGCTCAATCACACACGAACACACATATGGTTTCTTCCATTTGGTGGAAGGAGACTGCAGAAGGAAGGAGACTGCTCTGCCCCACCCTCAGCCTTATCCAAAATATCACACTTCGGGAGTCAGGGTCCTGTGCCTGCAGTGGCCAGGAAGGGTGGAAGAGCTTCAGCTGTCAGGAGGTTTGGTGGTTCAGTATTTAATTTCTTTCTGCTTTCTTTTATCTGCCACTCTTGGGACCAGAGCCCTGGGTCAGAGTGATTCCAATGGTGCCCTGCAAACACCTCCCAGGGGCTTTTTCCCAAAAAGCAGACCACCTGAAAAGAGACCTACTTGGTTATATTTTCACACCCTCACACTGGAATTTTAGAGTTCCTAATGACTTGCCCATTGCCTGATCATCCTGTGCACACTGCTGGTCCCTTCCTTGGCTGTGCCATATTCCCTTTGGCACATCAGTGTGGCTTTTCTGGTGTTCCCATTGATTCAAACTGAATGGGAACCCTGAGCAGCACACTGTTCCTAGCAGATGGCAGGTGGGGTGGAGTTTGGAATGCAGTATGGCTGTATTAAAGGGGAATGAAGAAGGGATTACAAAGGGTTTATTTACAGACAACCTGAGAGTAAGATTGCCACCTACATTTTAAATTTTGGCACTGTTCTGTTTTCATATTTTGCAGAGCCCATGAAAATGGAAGATGCTGCAACAACTGGGTCTTCAGCATTATAGTAATGTAGAAGGCATTGTAATTTAAAAATGTTGTTTGGGTGTTTTGGTTTGTAAATCAAGAAAAAAGGCCTAAGCAAAACACACACACAAACATATGCAATCCAGCAAAATGTAAGATGCTTATCCTTTCTTATTTAGGGACATGAAGGTGGTAGGATGTTGGGACCAAGGAATCAGGTGAAGGAAGGATTGGATGAACTCTGACTTGTCTGCTGTGTTGCTGTCACTCACAAAGATGAGCTCACTGGCATTTTGGTCACAGAATGAGAAATTTTCTAACATGAGTCTCCCTTTGGCACCGGGGTTGCATCCACCACTTCTACTCCCAGGGCGTGATGAGCTCAGACTTACTGAAAACTGGTCTAATGGAAATGGTGGTTTCAAGCCCTGTACATCAATGGGGACCGTTTCAGAATGCCTCCAGGACAGGCTGTGCAGTTTTGCTAGGACAAACTGCATGATGATTAACCTCGAAAACATGTCTAATGCAGGCAGAGTGCTGGGTAATTCCTTTCCTTGAAGTGCAGTCAGTGCTGCCTGGCTGGGGATGCTGCCTTTTCACCCAGAACAGTCCTATATAGCACAACCAAAGGTGAGTAACAGGGGTGGGTAAAACGGCACTTATATCCACCAAAATCCTACTCCAGTCTTAAGTATCCTACCTGCTGCTTATTCAGAGCCTCATTTTCAGCAGGAGAAGCCAAAGCCAGCAGCTACCACAAAACTGCCTTGCATCAAGGTCTCAGGCTCATTGAGGAGTGAGACTGCAGCCCTGATCTGCTCATGTTTGACACGATGTTCTGTGTTGTCTGAATCACTTCCATGCCAACATCACACACCAGGGATCACCATCCCTTAGGTCACCACCTGACCCCCAGGAGGATTCTGTGCCCTAAGGCACAGAAATTCTTGATGTTTTATTTGTGCAAGTCTGCTTGTCTAAGTGGGATGGCAGGACTGTAAAACACTGAGTGTCTGTAACTCATGTCTCACGCTCACTAACGTGGACCAGAAGCCAACAATTGCAGCACTCAGTAACATCCTTGCACTGCACCAACGTTTGTGAATGCAAACCCACTGCTGCAGCCCCCTCTGCCATAAACAAACACACTGCTGAGGAGCACACAGCCTCTCCAGAGAAGCCTTTGAACAGCACAGGGACAGCCACACTGGAGCAGGGTCCCACAGAGCCCCAGAACTGATCCTGTCTCCAACCAGAACCAGTAGTCCAGACCTAGGGACAGAGTATGAGAAACAGGACAACAACCTGAGCACACTCTGCATGCAGGCAGAGAAGACCAAAGATGATGTTGCTGCTTGCATTTTGGAAACTGCATGTGCTCTTGGTGCAGTGACCTACAGAGTAAAGAATCCCTAAGAAATCACTAATAGGTGGTGTCTCATACAGCTCCACTGAGACTGAAAATGAGAAATAAAACACAGACTCTTCGGGAGAGTTGCCTGTGTGTTTCACTGAAATATTTTAGATTTCCAAATGTTTCCTATTATTTATCATTTTATATATTTGCTCTTTTGAATTCCAAGATAATGGGCCAAGTCTAGGAAGACTAGAACAGGATCCAACCAAACCAGAAAAGAAAATTAGATCGTCACTTTGCTCACAAAAACACAACTCAAGCCCACAAAAGCAAAAAAAAAGCAGCCTTAGGGCTCAAATGCCATCCTTGCCTCAGTTCTGCCTTTCAGGGAGTCTCCAAAGCAGGGGTGATTTCACAGGTCACACACAATGCCCAGGCACCACAGGATGGGTTCAGGAGGGAGTCCCAGCCTTAACTCTGCATGTCGCTCCTCCTGTGGTTTCAGGTCAGACTCTCGAAGTCAGTACAACCTACTTTTTGTGGTTTAATAAATCACATACTTTAGCTTATGTAATGACTCAGAGTGAGTGATTGTATTCTCTTCTGGCCCAGAGGTGATGTGGTCATATCCCAGCTCTGTAAGGCAATGGAAATCAATGGTTGCTGCTGGATTCATTTCAGGCAGGCTGGGGTGTGTGGAGGTGGTGAGGGGCTGGCTCAGACTTTGAAAGTTTACTAGTTCCAGATGGAGTTGTTTACAAAAAATAAAACATTTTTGAATCAGCTTGTGGTTCAAATCTCCTTCCTGACCTTCCCTTACCAAAACAGACTAAAAAGCCATGGCCGAGTCCTTCTTCTGACTGACAGCCTGTTACACACGATCTACTTTTCTACTTATTTTTAAACATTTTGCGAGTCCAACTACCTGCTGAAGTTTAAACATCCTTAAGAGCTGCACGGGGATGTGAAGTCACATGCTGCTCAGCGCCAAGATTTGCTCTCCTGCACATCCAGCAGTGAAACCTGAAGCTGCACATATCCTCCTCATTAAAAGGCTTTCCCATTACACAGAACCCTCTTGCATGAAGTACTTTGGCACCCTGATTGATTAAATCCCTTTGAAATCGTCTCCGTTACACACATCTCTGTTGCTGAGAGCAAGGGGGAGGAGTGGAGGGAGACTTTTGCCTGGGCTATAAACTTTTGGGTTTCCCTGCAAAGGAGCAGAAGCAGCAGAGAATGAGCAAAGGTCACTCATGGATGAGGCCTGACTCCGCTGGTACAAATGGCAGAGCTGGACTCGGGCCCGAGACTGAGCCACAGTGCTGCTCAATCCCGCTGTGCTCCTGGCACCCAAGGGCTAGCTCTGCCCCTCGGGAGGGTGAGGCTGGAGACCACATGGACACAAGGAGCAGTGGAGTGAGATTCCTGCAGGCAGGAAGCCCAGCCAGAGCTGTGGCACTCCCGTTTTTGTTATTCCAGCACCACCCTGCCATGGGCTCTGCTGCCTTTGGGCACTGCGGGCAGCGGCTGAGAAAGGGACCTGCTCTGACAGAGGCATGGCAGATTTCCCCCATGATTAATTGGTATGAGGGACAACCCATTGCCATTGCAGCTTTGTTGAAAGCTCTTTCTCCCAGCAAACCTCGAGAACTTGGGACTCAGCCATCTACATTTACAGAAGTCACTGGTTTCTCATAAAGAAGACCAAAGAGAATTTGTTGCAGGAACAGTGTCTGAAAAAAGTAACCTAGTTTACAATTTGAAGGAGGTTTATTACCTTTTTTTTTAAAGGAATAAAATCCATACATCATGTGTCTGGCATTGTCTGTGCTCTGTGGGCAGCTTATAAGAAGCCAGCAAGAATGGCTGGTTTTCCACACAGGGTTGCCCTGCTGTGATCCACAGGAACCCTCTTGGCCTCTTCAGAAGGCATCCCTCCCCTTTGAAAATGTGATGTGTACAGTTTCCTCTCACACAACACAATCCAACAGGCCCCCACCACATCCATTTTCAGGGGGTAGGATTCAAAACATGTGCAAAGATGCTGCAGAGAAAACTGACTCGGTAGTGTCAAGAGCAAAGGAGCAAGATAGCTGCCTATGAGCATTTTGGGGGGACTGAGGCTTGTGATGTGCCATGTGGAATACCCCAGTCCTTTCTGAGAAATAAAACAACCAACCGACAGCATTTGGAAAAGTCTTCTGAAGAGGAAAGGGAATCAATGTATTTGCCCCACATAGTTTGTGTCAATTTTCCCACTTGTAAACCTGTGATTTTCCTGCCTGAAGACAGAGAGAAATACAGGGTGAAAGGCGTTTCCATTTCCAAATCCCATGTCTCACGAGTCCAAGAAACAGAGACTCCAAGAAATAAAGTTTTAAAGTGAAAATAGCTCTCTTCAACTTCACAGCATACAAAAATACTACTCAAAGTACTCAGAGACTCTGCATGAAACAAAAATGAGAATTCTTCCTTCTGGAGAATAATGGAAAGAGGGGGAAAAAAACCAAACTTCTAAGCTGCCTTTGCTCCAGCATCCTCTAACCAGCACTTCACATATATCTTTTAGCTATAGTGTTTCACACATCTGATTTTGAAGAGCATTTTCACATTTCCCTTTGAATTGTTATGTTTTTCTTGGTTCTCATTACAGCAACGAGGGGACCCAACAGCCGTCATAATGAAAGGCAGATCAAGGATGAACAATAAGAATTGGAACTTCCCACCAAAGCCTGTGAAAAAAGCAATTATGGTTCTAGCAGAGGACGTGGGGGACCAGCAGCCACATCAGCTGATGGAGCCTGTGCCCACCCCACGTGCTGCTTCCCAGGGCTGCACTCTGCCTGCAGCCTCCTGGCTGGGACCTGCCAGCAGTTTGTGGGAGCAGCCCATAAACCGGGGCACCGAGCGGATCCAGGCTGAAAAATAAACTGGGAAAGGACAAACCCAGGTTGATTCACTGGTTCAGTTTAAAGGAGGCCTGTCAGGACAACACTGAGGGGCTCAGCAGGGCCATGTGAGCACCTGAAAGAGAAGGTCCTTGCACCACTGCTCCTGCCCCAGTGGTGGCCTGTGATGCCAGGTGCCACAGTGACATTTGGGGTAAGGAATGAAGCATCTGCACTGCAAAACCTCCAAAATTCCTCCAGTGGGAGCAGTAGCAGAATGGCTGAGCTTCTCTCTGCTCTAACCATTGCTTTGCCTCTCCAGTGATTGGATTGAAGTGTTCTGTATGCAGGATGGACCCTCCACTATTCCCACTGCCCTGGGATCAGGCTCTGCTTCCCTACTTTCATCAATTATTCTCCAGCTTCCCTCCCTGCCACCCCCTGGACTCCTCTGTATTTCAACATTCTCTCCCTTAATTTTCCTTTGGAGTTAAAATAAACCTTTTGAAGAGATATTTCCTTTCCAGTGTCATACTACAATGCAGACCAAGTCTGCATTTGATTAGTAAATTCATCCCATGCTGGTGTTTTTGTATCCTCAGTGTCATGCACATTTAATAAAATCCTATTCCACTCTCTGTCCTCACTTTTTTTTAAAAGGGAAGATGTGTTTTAAAGTGATAGGAATATTCTTGGTGCAGAAAGGGAAAGAAATTCTGAAGCAGTTAATAACCAGGGGTTTCCAAAAGAGCAAGCAGAAGGAACAGGCAGCAAGCACATGGGTCACCGAGCACTTCTGTGTCTTCCAGCCTGTTTGAAGGACCTTTGAAAATATCTGGGATGCTTCCAGCTGCCTCTGAAAACTGGAAGGAGATGTCACTGTCAGTGCCTCCATTCTACGAGCCTCTCTTCCAGCCCAGGGACAGCATTAACCTTGCAGGCTTCTAGCCAAAAGCAGGAAGGGAGCCAGGAGGCAACACTGATAGCAGAGAGGAGCCAGAGGAGAAGCATAGAAGGGAAATGGAAAGAAAAGTGGCATAGCCATCAAGAAGTAGTTAGGACCATGCACCTGGACAATTTGGGCAGAAGACAACAAAAAGAAGTAAAGAAGGTAGGAAATAATTGCCCCAGGGCGGTGTCCATCCCTCTACACTCGTGTCCTTCTGGCACAGACGCAGCTTAGTGCGAAACATTGCAGAACCAGCACAAACTGGGACATGTCCAGATCCTATTTAGAGTAAAATGCTGCACAGTTGTGTTCACAGGTGCGTGATACTGGGGCAGACAGGAACACAAACTTCATGGCCCAAAGGATAAAAGCACTGGGGGAGGTCCTTAGTTAGTCAAATTAGATATTCTGTCAGGATCTGCCAGCATCCTTTCCCCACATTTCCCTCAGCTCCCAGAACCAGCCGCGAGCTCAGACCTGAACAATGAAATGTTAATAGGATTCATTGGAGCCAGCAATTTAAAAAAAACCGTCCCAGAAGTCACCTCTTCTACAAACACACCCATCTAAAAGGGATATTAGTTGATGCTTTTGCAAAGAAATGCCGAGACAAGGCTGCTTTTGTTGTAAGAAAGATGTCCCGGTGACAGACAGCTGTGGCTCCATGCCACGCACGGGGCTGGGGCAGGAATTACCTCGCGGAGAAGCGGCTCAGGCACCGCTACTTTAAATGTTTATCATCATTCTGGTGACATGAAAGGGGTCTAGGGTGTTTCAGAGAGGATAACCGGGAATAAATGCTGACACAACATCATAGCTGGCTTGCTGGAAGACAGCCTCGTTAGAAGGAAAAGCAAGGAGAGGAAAGCTCATAGAAGTGCTTGTGGAGACAGACTTACGTGAAGGAACTGAAAATGAGCAGAAGGGTTGATAAAAGGCACGGAGATTTTACACAATAGCATATTCTCCTATAAACCACCTAATTCTTCTACTTGGTATTCATCACTGTCAGAAGCCTTTATAGCAGTGAATGAAGGCTTTATGCTTAGCCTCATTATCAGCTCAATGATAGAGGGCAAGCCATGCACATGAAGTTCAGTACCAGAGATATGTTGTTAAAATGCTGCAATTTGTCAGCATTTAGATAAACAAATGAGGGGCAGAGCGAGTGTGTGAAGTGACCTCTGTGGCATTCACGGGATATTTTGCCACTTGTTCTGAAAAAACGTATTCAAGCTGCTCTAGATTTGCTTGGGTGGAATGAGAAAACATTGATTAAAAAAAAAAAAATCACTGAGCAAGGCAGGAGTTTACTCTCACTCTCTTTTAAGTTGTTTCTCTCTCTGTAACCCTGTTCTTTGTTTACTATTGTGCCTCCCATAGACCCTGACATTCCAGTAAGGCTTCTTGGGCTTGATCCTGAGCAACTGGGCACATTCCTGGTGCCTTATTCGCCTGGCTGTGTGGCCTGTCATTCCGAGGTGTGAAGAGTTCATGAAGAACTAATAAGCCATGTGAATTGATAACACATCAGTGATACAAACTGAAGGAACGTGCTCTTCCCTACTTCAGCTAGTAAATAAGGAACTGCAGCAAAAAGAAAAAAAAAATCTCTTTTGAGATTTTGCATCCTCATCCTTCTCCATCAAGCAAGCTGATCTTTAAGTGTTTATTTGCTGTAATATTTCCTCTGAGGCTTACGTTTGCATTTTGTCTGTCAATTCTTTCTCCCAGAGCTCGAGCGAAACACGCTTGAGGAGCAGACAATGCTGCTTTGCAGAGGACTCCATCTCTCAGTTTCTTACAGAGCTTTTAATGATGCTGTGAAAGCCAGACACCCGAGAAATCAAATCAAATGTATTGTAACACTTTCTGAAAAGCAAGATTATGCTACAATGGGGTTTCAATCACCTCCGGGAGAATGTTTGTCTGAAATCAGGCCTTTCTCAGATTGTACACAGCTGTTGAGCTGCCTAATGCTTTCACAGTTTTCCAGTGTTGAAGGAAAACCTTGGTGGCATGGGATCACCATCAATCTCAATACCTCATACAAAGTGGAGTCACTAAAGTCTCATTTGCAGCCCCTTTTCTTTTTTGGCCTATACACAAACTTTTCTGCTCATTTGAAGAGAATTATGTGGGCTTAATTAAGTGTAGTAACTTATTGGTAGCACAGTGCCCAATCAAAGAAATGTGCAGATGTGATGTGAAATGATGGGACGATGCTGTTGTGAAGAATACAAATCAGGGTGACGGCTATTATTTGTACCCAAAAGAAGTTATTTGGGACTCAATTATCCCATTCATAGTAATTGTGGTGCACCAGATGGTTACAATGCAGAAGAGTTTTCCATGACCATAACATTTCTTCTGAGCATCTTTTCTTCTTCTCTAATTCACCATACGACGATTAGTTTCTTATTGGGTGTTTATTGAAATGAGGGGGGCTAAGGAACAGATTTAGTGCATCAAGGAACAAAAGGGAGGGGAGACCCATGAATCAAAATAAGAGACTGCAGCTTGCTCTGTTGTTTTTCAGAGGCCTTGAAATAGTCGCCTTGCAGCTTATCTGCAATGACCTTCCCTCCCCTCCTTTCTCTTGCCTCCTTCTCTCCCCACGTCCAGGAGATGTAAAGGTTTTCAAATCTGACCGGCTGCTGTGCCGTCTGTCAAAGCCTTTCCAGCCAAGTGAGCAGTTTTTCATTTAATTCACTGAGTTGTCCTCAATAAAATTAATTCCTTCTCATCGGCACCATTGAAGCAGCGAATAGGAACAAAACCAAACGAGGTTGTGAATATAGTGCTGGTCATTAACTAGGGGCACTGACTCCATCATCTGTTCATCCCTTCAGCTCACTGAGGTGTTTACAATAGAAAAGGAAAAGCTGAGCGGGTGGGGAGAAAGTGAGAACAGAAGAGCCTGAGGAGCCTTGTTCTCAGCGAGACAAAATCAGCTTATTTCCACCACAAGCAATGAAGCAGCAGCCGCTTGTGCCAGAGGGACCTGGCCTTTGGCTTGGCACTGTCCTGAAGCTCTTGCCCATCACCAGTGGAAATCAGCTGGCAGGAGGTTGGTCTGAACATGGATGCTCTGCACGTGCAAGAAAAGGGGAGAAACTTGGCACCTTGCAGCCACATGCCAGCAAGTTTTATGTTTATGTCCTCCAGACAGCAGCTGTCCTGGGCTTGTACTCCAGGTGTGGCAGCACTGTGCAGAGACCTGTGCTTATGGCAGAGCGGGAAGTCTGTTGAGAATCACGGAATCATAGGATCACTTAGGTTGGAAAAGACCTCTAAGATCATAGGGTCCAATCATTAACAGGATAGCTCTATGTTCACCACTAAACTGTATTTCCAAGTGCCACTTCCACATGGTTTTGAAGACTTCCGGGGATGATGACACTACCACAACCTGTTCCAATGCTTGACCAACCTTTGAGTGAAGAAATGTTTCCTAACACCCAACCTAAACATCCCATGGCAAAAAGTTGAGGCTACTCCCTCTTGTTCTGTCACTTGTTGCTGGAGAAGAGACCAATACCTTGTTGCAACCTCCTTCCAGGTAGCTGTACAGAGCAACGAGGTCCCCCTTTAAGACCTGGCCTTTTCCCTTGGCAATCTTCCCTTTCTAACACCTTTTTCCTCCTGAGCCCAGCAGTGTTGCGGCACTCCCGGACTGTCCCCGGGCAGGACAAGGAGCAGGCAGGCTTTAATTGGAGCGTGCCTGTTGTTATGGTTACATTTATTTGTGAGACATAACGATGGCGTTGGGACTCACACATCCAGGACCTTCCTGACTAAGACAACAGCACGGTTCTGGTGGCGTCTGCTTGAAACCTGATCATGTGGCTCCAGAGGCTGGCAACCACATCCTACTTTGGGGTTAGCCAAATCAAACTATAGCTTGGTTTAGCGCTGCCAGCTTTGAGGAAATGATGGTTATGAAATTTGGGCCAGAGTTTATGTTTACTTAAACTATGGCTGCCACGAGACAGAGTCCATCCTTCCTAACAAAGAAAGCCGTGAGTGAAATGTGCCTTCCTTAATTTTTCAAAGGTGCTTTCCAACTTAGACACAGACCCTACACTGCCAGCAGTGTTCTGAAACCTCTATTGAAGTGACAGTAAGCTGCAACCCACAAGCTCAAGCCACGCTTTGCAAACTGTTTATTATTTGCAAATACATGAAGCTTGATGACATGTATCACACAGATCTAATTTCAACCATGTCTTTGCTTTAATAAGCAAAACATGCTGTACCAGCAGAGCTACAACCAAGTGAAGATAATGTCTGGTTTTCGGACCATGTACAGATCAGAAAGATAACTTTTTTGCCTTCCAAAACAAGTAGATGATGGAAAAAAAAGAGAGAATAATCCCAAATCTGGCTTTTTGAGCACTACAGAATAAGCAGGGGCAGATTTTCAAGGACAAACAAGGGCTTCACCATTCCTATCCACTTTTTTCTCAACCGGTATGCTTAATGTGGATCTAGGAATCCAATGCTTCCCTAAAATGGGTGAATTCAGACAGAATGTACACACACTGTGGCGTTTCATGCCTATATTACAAGAAAGACGAGGAAACAGGAGGCAGAGAAGCAGAGTTACAGGAAATAGATCTCACAAGTTTGATGCAGACCTGGTTTGCCACCATCAGAGCATAAAACCCATAAAATGCAGAGGCCCTGATTCAGGTCATCCTCTCTGCATTGCTGCTTTTCACTAAGTAGATCAAGCAGCCATGCACTTCCTATCGAGCTTTCTGAGCAGACCCCTTTGAGGTGAGTAGAGAAGCAGCAAGAGAAAAGTAACACGTTCTTATCTCAAGAATGGAATGAAACTATTTTCCAGAGGTGAGCAGATTAAAAATAATATAAACTGTTATGTTTGATGGAGGATAAAGCACTGCCCTCACCCCAGGCAATGCAAGCCTCCCCCTGACCTTGGTGAGCACACAATTTCACATAGTCCTTTCCATCCTGTAGCTTAATATCATTGCAATCCAAGGGTGCAAAAAATGGGATTCTTCTTCAAACCTTACTGCAACCAAATGGAACTTTAGCACATCTTTCCTGATCATTATGTATTTTTAAAATTTGGAATCATGTTGGCCAAAGGGAATTACAGTCTGTACTCCCTTCTGTAAACTCTAGGATAATTCTCCTATTTGATTTACAGACTTGCAAAACCCCCGTCAGATCTCATCTCACTGCAACTGGGAGACAGAATAGCTACCCAATATGGATAAAAGTACGGAAATTTGTTCCCAGAGTGTTTTCACATTAGGCTTTAATCAGGATGGAGACCTTCTTCCGAAAAATTGAGAAATGAAGCTAAGGACTGTTCCAATTTCCTGCTCTAATTCTGTACTAATTCATCTGAGCGCATTCAGGCCCAGCTGCCAGCAGGTGTGCTGGAAACTTGGAGGCTGTGGGGAAGTCAGAGGCAGAGGGACAGCTCCTACCTGTGACACTTTGCATGCTAAATGCTCAAAGATTTGCCTTCTCCTAGAGTTATTTTTATCAACTCCTGTTCACCTTCCTGTACCAGAGGCCCCAAGCCAGGGCACTGCTGGACTGCATCTCTTCTAACACATCATGGAGGAGATTCTCTGTCCTCAGAGCTTCAGGGAAGTGTAGACTGGTTCTTGTGAGAGGCACATAATTACTTCCGAGGAGTTCAGAAGGTGAGAGAAGGCAAACAGAGGATTCTAAGAGGGCCAGAGGCCAGCGGACAGAGCCATGAAAACCCCTGGACCTGTGAGACCTGGGCTCCCAGAGTGTAGGGGCCTACACGCTTCCAACAGCTTTGGCTTTCCCAGGAATGCCAGTGAGATCCCTGGGCTCAGGTGTGCACACAGTCAGTGTCAGATATCACCACATGCTCGCCTTACGCTGCAGTTCCTCTGATGGCTTAACTTTTCCTCTTTGCAGGAATGGTTTTGGTGACTGTAGTTTCAGACTTCTACTCAGACTGGCCTTCTTACATCAGATTACTATCCCCCAATATTTATGGTGTTGTTTTGTCTCCCAAGCACACACAGAAATTTCTTCCCATACATTTTATTTTGATCTTATCTAGGGCTATAGCCTCACTTTACCAAGGTCTCTTCTTTTTGTTCTTTGGTAAGAATAAGGCCATGCAAAAATATGTGTGATGAAGCCTTAAAACCCCTGAGACCTATTCAATGTCGAACTCTGCTATGAGTTCAAAGTACAAAGGAATGCCTCATTAATGGACATTTATATATCATCTGCATAATGACTCTTTTTCTATTCCCTCTCCCCTTCTTATGCCTTTTATGGTTTGACATTGACCATACATTGACTGTCAGAGGTCGGTTACAAGAACAAGATTTGGATGAGAACATTGCAGGACGCACTATGGAGAATTTAAATATATAGTGGCCACTGACTCTGTCAAAAGCCTTTTTCCATACTTAGGAACAGAGTTGAAATGAGGATTAGATTTAATGTTGATCAGGGTTAAGGTCAAAGCCAGTCATATCTCTTTATATCTATTTAATTAATGATAAATACTATGTGGTTAGGTGGAGTTATTTCAGTTCCAGGGGGTCCTATGCCTCTCTAAAGCTATTTTCAAAATAACTGAAAATAATTACTTGCATTAATTTTACATGGTATTATATATATCAATTTGGGGTTTTTCAGGCAAAAATTTGAAGGTCATAAATACTCAGATAGTTGACTTTAAAAAAAATACATTTTTATTCCAAATCTCTTCAAACTAACAAACTCTTCAAACTAACAACTAAGCAGGTATTCCTTTTACAATATGCCCTTTCCTCAAACAGATGGTTTTTCCAACACTGAAAGAAGTATATTGTCCCCCAAAATACAAATATTTAGGTAGGAAAGTAAAAAACCTAGCACTTAGGGACGAAAGTCTGTATATTTTCACCACAGCCATAGAAATATTTGTGAGGCCAGATACTTGTTTAGGGTAAGGGATTTTCCTGTGAGGCATGAAAGTGATTTGCACCTCTGGTCCCAAACATAAAGGCCAAATTGCTAAAATATTAACTTAGACATGCAGGACCCAAAAGACCTTCAAGGAGACTTGGAGAGAGGTTCCCACAGCAGAAGAGGGTAATGAGAGCTGAAGAACAGCTGGCTAGGAAAATGTCACTACATGTCTCCAACTGTCTCCCCACTGGAGTTCTACAAAAATGTTTTTAAAAAAGTCTTGAAAAAATCCTATTATGGCTTTGTTTGGAGCAGAAAACCTGATATTTCCTTTTTAAAATTAATTTTCTTTTCAAAATATACTTAAGACTACATCCATAACAAACAGATCAACAGATGGAACCCCATCGTGCCTGGGGGCACTCAGACTTGCAGTGCCCGCATCCCTGGGGTCAAGCTCTGTCCATCACTCCTGGAATTGTGTGCTTGGAGTCACACATCCCATAAACAACCCTAAATACACCGTAAAGTGGGGATCTCCCAGTGCTGTAGCTGCCAGACTGACAGGGAATAATGATGGAGCAATGGGATGGTTGGTGGCAACAGCCCTCCTGAGCTCAGTCCCACCACACAATGCTTGAAAAAGGACTGTGTCCATCATCTTCCTCTCCTCCAGGGATAAAGTCTGCATTTATTCTCCCTGCTCTTCTAACTAAATAGATTTGTCTTGCTGCAGTCAGGGCCATTTGAATCAGGCAGAGTTTCCTTGAAGACTGCTTGGACTCCAAAATTTTCCCAAAATTTCATATGACACGAGAACTTCTTTTGGTGGCTGATAAAATTGTTTGTTGAGATTGGCAGCGCCTAACTTCTCCTCTCCTCGGAGCTTCCCTCCTTTCTTTTTCTTCTCCCTCCTCCACTCCCCAACTTTCCCTGCCCTTTTCCAGCATCCCCAGCTCCCAGACTCCGGCTACTGCCCCCCTGGCACCCGATGTTTTCCAGCAGGGCTGGGGGGGACACCTCTTGATGTGCTGCAGATGTGGGCTGCTAGTGGGACTTTCACATGGAACTCAAATTGCTTGGGAAGGTTTAACCCTGGGACTAAATTCTCCAAACCTGCAAACTGTAAGCAAAGCCCATGCTCCCATCCAGGCTGAAAAGGGCAAGTTAATTGAAGAAACCCCCCACCCCAGCAATTCACAGGATGCATGAAAAGAAACCTAAACCCCCCACATTCTCAATGCTAATTAAGCAATAATGATCAAGGCACAGAGTATTTCCTGGGGATTAATAACTAACTGGGAGGAGATGATGACCCCAGACAGTCATTAATCCTCAGGAAATGCCCTGCATCGAAGTTGTTATTGCTAGTTCAGGCTAAATATGTGAGAAAAGAGATTTTTTTAAAGTCCATGCTGGAGGTTTTTCCAGTATGTTTTCCCTTTGGTTGGAATTAAGAGCCCCCTGGAGTAGGACCTCTCAGATCCATCAGTCAACCAGATAGCACAAAATATTCTTCCAGACCCCAGCATGATAAGAAATAAAAGTTAAATCACAGTTCCTTAAGTAGACCCTTCTGCAGATGTCTCTTGGGACATTCAAAGCCTGATGATGAACAGCACAAAGCAGTGTCAGCTCCCTCTGAACTCAGTGAGGAGCTCGGGCTCTGGGACCCCAAATTTCTGTAACCTCTGAGAGTCTCCTTATCTGACAGACACTGAGTCTGTGGAGCTTAGTGCTTCTGGATACAGGCCCTGACTTTAGGATGTGCTTGATTCCAAGCTCATGCTTAACTTTAGGCAGAAGTACACTCGGCTGACTTGAATGATTTAACAGACCGTGTGCATTAACCAGGAGCACTTTGCAAAATGTTCCTGGTAAGGAAGACCTCAAAAGACACAAACACACACGAAGACATATGCAAAGGAAAAGGATGAGAAAAGCTCCTACAACCACATCAAAAGCCTGTCCCTTCTCCCCGGACATTCTCAGGTCTGTTTCAGAAAGAATTTGGTTTCTGCAATCAAAAAAATGGAAGTTAAACAGAAACTCCCTCATTCTCGTTAGTAGTCCTTAAATTTTTCTGAAAGTACAGCTTTTTGTATGCCATTAAATGGTCCTTCAGCTTTGAAAGAAAAATTAAGCAAAGATAGGAAAGGAAAAAATAAAATGAGTTTCACGTACATTAGTCTTCCCAGCTAAGTTTGAAAAAACATTAACACAATGGTATAAGTAACAATAGATAAAGTTTCTTTTCTAAAATCTCTGCTGTCTAAAAACTATTAAAATTAATAATATTGCAGGGAAACAAATTCATGGTACACATTTACGTATGTCTACATATGATATGCATTAAGAACCATTTCAGTCCTAAGCATCATTTTCTCAGCTCTTCTGTGTCACTCCTTGCAAAAAAAAAGCCCCTGAAGGATGGAAAAAAAGGTCTGACAATAAGGCCTGACTGAGTTCAGCTCCTACATTAATTTGAAACCATTGAAAGCATTCAGTGCCTAACAGGATTAAACTAAGGAAAAAACTTAAAGAAGAATATAGTTAAAATTCAGCCCTAACTACTAGGAAAAAATTAATTATCTTTTTCTTATATAGCATCTCTAACCATAAGAAGAAAGAACCAAGAAGTCAGTGAAATATACAAACTACAGAAAGCTCTTAAACTAATGAACAGCCAGATGAATTAGCAAGCCCCACTTTCTAAAGATCTCTGCTTTATCCTCCACATAAATCTCTTCACTTTGCAGCAACACCAGCCCCAAGTGTTAATAACACAGTGTCAGCAATTTTGGTAAGATTTATATAGGAAAGCTACACTGAAAATTGCCTGGTCATTATACATTCCTTTGGAATCAATGAAACACTATAAATCTTTAAATACATTTGTGCTCATATGATTCAGACATACTCCCCAAGTGTACCCTGACACTCATTAGAGGATACTTAAGCATGGTGTGGCAGAGAAAAAAAAATATAATAAAGTCTCCATGTTTTGGGTTTTTTTTTTTTTAATGGAGTACATAGAGAGTGTATTGCAAGAGCAGGGTTGGGAGATCTATTTTTCAGATGGAAATTAATAACAATTCCAAACCAGAACCAACCCTACAGCTCCTCCATACCATGAGAGCAGTCACTTGGTCTAGAGTTTCACGTTGCCCTATTTCTTATTAGCTGGGCTAAGCTGGCATCAGGGGGCTATCATCTGTCAAAATATCAGCAGGAGAAACAATTGACAAAGCCACCACTTGAGAATGTTGAGTAAACTGGGTAAAAAGCAGTGAAAGAAGTTAATGTGCAACCTGGCACACAGTACCAGCCCAAGCCGTGAGAACCACTTATGTGATAATTGGTCCCTCACAATATCTTCTGCTCTGTAAAACATTGTCCTGGGCTTGTCTTTCAGCACAGGAACGGATCCCTTTGAGGCACAATGAAACAAACACCCACCTGAAAGCCCCCTCCAGCTGACAGGGGAGGAATTCAGGTGGGAAAGCTTGTGATTTCTGAACAGCTACAAACAGTTTCAGGTAACTCCAGACTCACCCAGGGTCAGCAGAAAAAAAGCAGACCCTTTTTTGAAAGAAGAAGAAACACATTTATATGCAGCCATTTATTCAGTTCAGATAGAAATTAGTAACCTCTGGGATTCAGAGTATCTCTCTCTTTCCTCATTTTTATCCTCCTTGTTGTCCAGCCTTTAAAAAAAAAAATCCTTATTGTACTGGCAGAGAATTACCAGGGGAAGAAATGTNATATATATATATACACATACATAGATACATATGTATACATATGCATCTACAAGTTTTTTAAAGTTGGAGGAGTGGGAGCCAGAGCAATTAAAATCAAAGGTAGTTGATGTATCACCACGTTAACACTCACACTTGTTCATCTACAGGGCCATTTTGCAAGAGAGCAGAGGAGAGAGTGCAAGTCATCATCTGAAACCTACCCGGAAAGGAAAGGTGATGAAAAAGCTTCGAGCAGAGGGGTAAAATTCACCCTATAAGGAAATTATTTTACTTTCTAAAGTTGGTTCACTTTGAGCTTGTAAAGTGACCTAGGAGACTGTTCTAAACTGGGATCTTCTTGAGAGAAAGGGTCTGATTTGTAGCTACTGGAAAATATGAAATCCATGTATGTTTTGGCACATCTTTAGATTCTCAAGAGTCAAGAAATGGGCCTCTGTGTTTTTTAGTGATTCAGAGAGTGGCAGTCAGTCCGTACAAAGTGGGAGAACTCAGTGTTTGTAGAGCAAATATAATTTTCTTTATGACAGAAAATTTCCCATAGTGGAATCTGTTCTTTCTTGTGGTGTTGCAAAAACTAGTGATCCACATTCAGGCTTGTTGCTAGAGCAACAAATATGTGGGCAAATGCTGCTCTCCAGAGATATGTTCACTAGCAGGCCAGGTGTTCCTTTGTATGGATCTGGGCTTTGTCATATTAACAACTGTGGATGAATCATGGCAATTTTCCTTCAGATTTCACTAAAGCTTATGACAGCCATAGTTTCCTATGCAGCTCGTGCTAAATCAATCCCTATTCCCTGAAAAACACCATCCTTTTCCTACATAGTCATGCAGTGACCAGTTTCAACGTGTCAAAGGAAAAGTTAAAGGACAAAGCTGGTATTTGGCATCCAAGATTAACAACAGTCATTACGGGATTTCCTTTAATGAGATCACCCAGTGTCTCACAAAAATGGCACCACGGCAGCCAGAACAACTATGGAGAAACAAGAGAGATGAAAAGACAGCACAGAGATGAGACTAAAGTGAGCTCCCACATGAATAAGGCTTTATACCCTGCTCTTATGCTTCATAACGAAATGTGCAAAAAAACATGGTAAATGCTGTTATACCTGGGCTCCATTCAGACACTGGGAAGGTACAAAAAGGTCCTCATCTGAGAAACCATGTCCACATGTGAGGAAGAGGGCTCCCTGGGAAAAGCATGCTGCCATGCTGCACAGATTCCAGGTCAAGGAGGCAGCTCTAGAGCAGAAACCCCCTTCTGTACCACCCTAGGTATGTCTTTACTCAGATAAACAAAAGAGGTTCTAGAGGTGAGTTCAAACACTGGAACCATGAGCATCCATAGCATATAATTGTCATTTTACTCCCTGATCATATCCAGGCTCCTCCAAGTAGCTCCCTCCAGTACCATGTCCAGGTCCAGGCTAGCAATATCACACTTTGGGGACCGCTCCCAAATCAGCACATACATGACGTGGTTTGACCACCTCAGCAGCTTTGCAATGCCACCCCAGCAGGTTTTACACCCTCAGGCACTGCCACGTGCCCCTGTGCCACAGCCCTGTGCGCCTATCACCAGCTTCGTGCTGTGACAGCAACACGTGTGAGAGCTGGAATGCAGCAGCACTGTGCCTCAGGGACTTGATACCAGGGAAAACACTCAGATACTCATTCTGTAGCATCCTCCAGGTACCACAGGGGCCAGATGAAACCCAGTCCAAAATGCCATGAAATAGGAACACAACTGTTCTCTAACAGGAGCTTAGCATGCACCAGTCTGTGCCACTTTGCTTTGGGCACAGGGACTGCTCCCTTCCTCTCTTGTATTTAGAGACCCAGACACAGCAAAGGAGACCTGGGCCCCCCAAAGTAAAAAGCTGTGATTTTAGTCTCCATAATCTGCTTTTATCTGTCTTCAGTTGCCTTATTGGCAACTTGTTCTTCCTTTCATTTGTCGTCCCTTTAACCGAACCAGGGAAAACTGAACAGGAAAACCAGGCTACTTTCTGGCTAAAGGACATCAAATCTTGCAAGCAGAACATTGTGACATCAGAACCATGCTGGCCCTCAAAACAAGGCCTGACTAAATATACCCCACTGCTCCTGGATGGTGTAACCTCATGGATTTATTCCTGATTTACCACTGCCCAGAGAAAGCCTGATCCTCCTTTCCTTGTGAGAGGAATTTTGTTAATGGACTGAATGCAGAGGAATTCAGGACTGTTTTAGGTTTTGCCTGTAGGTTTAAAATGCTGAGATGTGTAATTATCAGTGAGAAAACCACAGCTTTCTGTATCCTCTCCTGAGCCAGTGCCAGCATAAGGAGTGCTCAGCAGATGGAGGGGCACAGAGCTACACATCTGGAATGCAGGTTCTCCACCAGATACTTGGTGGCATTCCAGCAGCTGGATTTCTCTGTAGGCACCCTCTGCTGCTTACTGCCAAGAAAGAGGTTTGTCCTAACTGGCATCAACAATAACAACAATATCTCCTCCCCCCTAACAAGCTTAAGGCTGGAGCCAGTCGTAGATGTCACTCTGCTCACCTTTAACTCGCCTATGACTAGACCACCCTCCTCTTCATCTGCCTGGCAGACTGCTACACCTGGCTGGATACCAGGGCCACCACCAGCTGCAATGCCTTGCTTGTTTGTCAGCCCTTCAGCTGAGAAAAGTATTCTTTATTCCTCAGCAGCTGGGGAAAAAAAAACAATGGAGGACAACAATGGTGACTCCTTGAAACTCGAGTTTCTTCAGGTTTGCTGGTAGGTTTGAAAGTCTGACCATTTGCTGGGCTGATGAAGGGTCACCCTCACCAGTGAGGAGGAGGAGGACAGTTTACTAGAAGCCCTTTGAGACAGGATAGCTCTAAATACAGGCTC